>CAUYQG010069883.1:0-26596 GCA_963574415.1 Tarsius wallacei
AATTGCCAGCACAATTTTATCACAGTTGCATCTTATGCTTATTAATTTGGTTTTTTTTTTTTTTTTGAGTTGGAGTCCCACTTGATCGCCCAGACTGGAGTGCAGTGGCCGCTCCCGGCCACCACAGCCTCGACCCGCTGGACTCCGGCGATCCTTCTGCCTCAGCCTTCCGAGTAGCTGGAATTACAGGCGCGCGCTACCACGCCCGGCTAATTTTTTTGATTTATTGTAGAGATGAGGTCTCGCTTGCCCAGGCGGGTCTCGAACCCTCGGGCTCAGGCAATCCACTCACCTCAGCCTCCCAAGGCGCGGGATTACAGGCTGAGCCACCGAGCTCGGCTTAATTTGGTTTTTATCACCTTCAACTGACTCTTCTTCACAGAATGTATTTTTAATTCAGAAAATGTTCTCTACAGTTTTGAGGTATCCTCTAAGCTCAGAACAAAGTCTGGATAATCTCAATGTTAGCTTTTGTCATATTGAAATGTGCAAATATTTATGCCCAATATTTCCTATAGATACTGTCTTTTTATCTCTATTCAGAATACTTTTAACTTATAAAATAAGTTGTCTCTATTTATGATTCTTTTGAATGTTTTACCACATGTATTTGCAGCAAAATTTCACTTATGATGTAGAATATAAATATATTCGATTTAAAATAAGAACTCTAGCAAGTATGTCAATATGATCCAAAGTACGATTTTTTTAAATTTCAAAATTAAGTCTCATACATTTGAGTTTTCATTATTGAATTTGCTCAGTTGTCCTCTTCCCCCCAATGTTTTTCTAGGGATAAATTTCTGTGGCTTTTGGATTACAGACTTGATTTTCAAAAATTGCAATTTGCTAAGCTTCAAAAGCTGCAGTTAGGGGTGCTCAATTTTGGAATATTTTTATTAAGATTTCCAATAGATCTAAACAAAATTTAACCAAAATGTAGGATCACCTGACTCATAATGCACAGCAGATAGAGAGAGGTTGCGTGTATGTGTATAAAATTTTGACAAGTATATATTCCATTTAGATAAGTAGAAAAGCACTTTTTTTATTGCTATAAAACATGCACAGTACAAAATTTATCATTTTGATCATACGTTAGATACATTCACAGTATTGTACAACTGTCACCATTACCTACTTCTAGAATCTACGTTTTCTTCATCCCAAACAGAAACTCAGTACTCATTAGACATTAACTCTCCATTTCCCCTTCCAACCAGGGCCTGGTTACCTCTATTCTATTTGCTGTCTTTATTAATTTGTCTGTGACAGGTACCTCCTATAAGTGTTCAAACAATATTTCTTGTGTGTATGTATCTGGCTTTTCCACTGCATATTAGTGTTTTCAAGATTCATCCATGTTATAGCATGTATCAGAATTCCATTCCTTTTTAAGGCTGAATAATATTCCATATTGTTTATATACCACATTTTGTTTATCAGTTCATCTACTAGTAGACATTTAGGTTGTTTCAAAGTTTTGGCTATTGTCAATATGCTATATGTCAATTATTTTCTATATATACCTAGAACTGAAATTGCTGAATCATATGGCAATTCTATGTTTAAGTTTTTGATGAACCAACATATTATTTTTTACAGTGGCTGCACCATTTTACATTCCCACTGGCAATACATGAGGATTCCAATTTCTCCACATCCTTGCAAACACTCATTCTTTTCCATTTTTTAAATAATAGCCATACAGGCCAGGTGCGATGGTTCAGTCTGTAATTCCAGCACTTTGAAAGGCTGAGGCAAGAGGATTGCCTGAGCCCGGGGGTTCGAGACCAGCCTGGACAACTTGGTGAGACCTCGTCTCCACAATAAATCAAAAAATAAGCCAGGCGTGGTGGTGTGCGTCTGTAGTTCCAGCTACTTGGAAGGCTGAGATGGAAGGATCGCCCGAGCCCAGCAGGTTGAGGCTGCGGTGGCCGTGAGCATGCCACTGCACTCCAACCTGGGTGACAAAAGTGAGACTCCAACTCAAATAAATAAATAGCCATACAAATGAGTGTTAAATGGTACTTCATGGTGGCTTTTATTTGCATCTGATGTTTCATGTGATTAATGGCAGTTTGTATATCTTCTTTGAATAACTGTCTATACAAGTCCTTTGCTCATTTTTCAAATTAGGTTGTTTGTTGTTTTGCTTTTGAGTTGTAGGAGTTCTTTATGTATAGCCTATTTCGACACATTAACAAATCATCTGTGACCTGCATGACTACAACCAATTCTAGCTACATTTTATTCTTTAGGTTTCTTAATAAAAATATTGTTTTTACCCCAATGCAACGCGCCACCAAAATTTATATTATCATTATGAAAATATTATCTTCAGTGTTGTGTTTTAAGTGAATTTATGCTAGCAGTAACCGTCATACTATACATTTTCCCTTTAATACAATGAATTTTAAAAGCTGTACTCTGATTCTGTGAATTAGCGATAAAAATTCCGGCATTATTAAAATTATTTTCTATGTGAGATATCAACGGCATTGCTATAAAACAGGCAGCATTTTACTGTTTGCAGAGCTTCTATTCTCTGCACAGACAGCTATCACTTCACTTCCTGAATTTGTACAAGAAAATGTGAAATGCAAAAATGAGTAAAACTAATTTGCAATGGTCATTTGATCTTCATGAAAAGTCATGCCTCATGGAGTAAGTTGTAAACTCACCTTTTGTGGCGTCTGTCCTTCCTAAAATCGTGACTACCTTAATGTAGATTCGGATGCTTTTGTCCATTGATGTCTTCAGGATTTCATGTGGTCAGTGATACAGCTGTGCCCCATGATGGATATCGAGGTCAGCAAATATTTTGTGAAAATAGAGTAAGTCCTTGCTTAACATCATCAATAGGTTTTTGGAGACTGTGGCTTTAAGCAACATAACCAATTTTCTCATAGGCTCATTGATATGAACAAGAATTACGTTCTTGCAGCCTATTCCTGATCACAAAAACATCACCAAACTTCTAAGTAAAGACCCAAAGCACATCTAATATTAAACTGAAATAAATGTGAGCAATACATACATTTAAGATTAATAAAAACAAGCAGGATAATTATTTACCCAGTCATTCCAGTTCAGGATTGTAGGTGTCTGGAACCTATTCCAGCAGCTCAGGGTGCAAGGTGGGGCCTATTCCTGGACAGGACCCCATCCAGTTGCAGGGTGCTATCACACACACCCACACTCACACTGGGGTCATGTAGACACACCAGTGAGTACACATCTTTGGGATGTGGTTGGAAATCAGAGCACCCGAGAGAAAATCCACACAAACATGGGGAGAACATGTAAACTTCACACAGATGATGGCCCCAGCTGGGAATAGATTTTTTTCCCATCAATTTTATAACAACATTGAATGAAATGACACTGTACTATATTCATCATCAAATTTCTTGAGAAACTGAAACATAGTACTTAATTTTTTTATTAAAGATGAACTTCCACTCATTGGAGCTCATTTCTCCCAAGATAAATTATTGTGAAATTTAAAACTATTGTCAATTAATGGCATAAATAAATGAACAGTCGTAGATGTATACCATACAGTACTTAACCAAACCATCACAGCAAGATTATCCTGATCTTGATTTACTCTTTTTTTTGGGGGGGGGTCGAGTCTCACTCTATTGCCCAGGCTGGAGTGCAGTGGCATGCTCACAGCCACCCCAGCGGTGTCAACCTTCTGGGCTCCAGTGATCCTTCCGCCTCAGTCTTCCAAGTAACTGGAACTAGAGGCGCGCGCTACCACGACCAGCTAATTTTTGATTTATTGTAGGACGAGGTCTCTCCAATTTGCCCAGGCTGGTCTTGAACCCACGGACTCAGGCAATCCACTCACCTCGGCCTCCCAAAGCGCTGGGATTACAGGCTGAGCCACCAAGCTCGGTCTTGATTTACTCTTTAACAGGACAGCCCAGCCTCTATTTTCTGCTCATATTTAAGTACATTTAATTTCTAGTTTCTCAACTTTGCTACTGACTACACCAACAGCTTGTTGACTTCATGCCTCTTGCAGGCCAAATGAATAGGGGTCACGGCACAGTTGGCTGCTATTATATCAAATGGCCAGCGGGGGCAGCATCGTCAAGAAATTCTTTTCAGTACATTTCAAGACTAAAAGAAAGTTATTCTTACACTTTTGTGTCCTGGAATTTTTTTTTAAGTCCGTGAGCATTCCTCATGCTGTCAGTCAAAGGAAAAATTTAGTTCTGTGGTATCAACAGAGAGATGGGGAAAGAAAAGTATGTTATCTCTGGTTGCCTTTAAGTGTTAACAAATCCATTGAAGTAGCAACTTTGTTTAAACTTCAGTGTCCCACGTGACCAGACAAGATCGCGGCACAAGCTAGAAGAATAAAGTCAAAGTTCGCCAAAACTTTCCTGGTGTGTCTTAATACACCGATTAATGACAAATTTTTATTTCAAAATGAAAAAGTCCAGGACAATACTAAACTGAACGGCATTTCCAGAAAGGAGGCATAAACCACCACTGTTCATGGAAAACAGGACACAGTCACCTCCCTATGGATAATGCACATATTCAACTGTAAACGACACTGACAGTTTCCCAAAGGGATTTGTTGGAATTTCTTTCCCCCACCAACAGCGCAAAAGATAGAATTGCTTCACTTCCTTGCCAATATTTGATATCATTTGTCTTTTGAATTTTGACCACTCTGGAATATATATAATGGGAACCCATTGTAGTTTTCATGTTATTTTACCTGCTTAATAATAAGATGAGCACATGCTGGTATTTTTATTGACAATGTGGTTACACCTTTTTTGAGATGTCTACTCAAACCCATTTTTCTACTGAGTTGTGTGTATGTATGTATATTTTTCTTAATGATTTTTATGATAAATAAATCACTCGTTAGGGGTGTGTGTGTGTGTGTGTGTGTGTGTGTGTGTGTGTGTGTTTGATAAACATCTTGTACTATGCCCAGGGTGTATTTTTTCTCTTCAACTGCTTTCTTTTGGTGAACAAAAGTTCTTAATTTGAATGTATTTCAATTTCCTGTTTAAGGATTATTTTCTTATTCCAAGATTATAATGATATTTGTCTATGTTATTGTCGTAAGACTTTTTTTTTCCACCTTTCATATTCCATATACAATCTACCTGGAATTGATTTTGCAATCATGAGAGGGAGGAATATAGTGAGAGAAATGCTTAGTTGTTTCCCACATTGCTGTCTATGTGGTTTAGCATCATTTTTTCAAAAGCTGTCCTTCTCTACTGAATTTCTGTAGCTATTCTATCATCAGTTAAGTTACCGTATAGGTTCGGGTCTATTTCTGGACTCTATTCTGCTCCATAAATGTTTGGCTCTCCCTGTGCCAATACCACCCCCGTCTTAATACTATGTACTTATAATAAATTGGCTTCTGGTAGTACAGCCCATTCATTTTTGCACCTTCTTTTAACGACTGGCTTGGCTATTCTAGGTTCTTTGCATTTCCATATGTATTGAGGACCCACTTGTCAATCTTTGCCAAAAACAAACAAAAAATCATGCTTGCATTTTGATGAGGATTGTGTTGCCTTTATGGATGAATTTGGGATAAATTGACAGCAATATTGAGCCTCCTTTTATTTCTTTAGGTGCTCTTTCCTTTCTCTCAGCAATACTTTGCAGTTTTCGGTGAAGACGTCTTGTCCATCTCTTAGATTTATTCCTACATAGTTTAAGTTTTTGGTGTGATTGTAAATTCTAGTTTGAATTTCATTGTCGAATTGCTTATTGCTACAATTGATATTTATATTCTGAACTTGTGTGCAACAACTTTATTACGTTCATATACTATAAGTCCAATTGTTTGTTTTTTGGCCATTCTTTTAGATTTTTTATACATGTAACCATGTAATATGTGAAAATGGCAGTTTGCTTCTTCCTTTATGATCTTCATGCCTTTCATTCTCTGTTTAGTATCTTACATATTACCTTATTGCATTGGCTGTGACCTCCAGTATAATGTTGAATAGAAATAGTGTGAGTAGAGGGATCTCCCACAGGGGAAAGCAGTCACAATTTCAACATCAGGTATAATGTTACCTGTGGGGGTTTTTTGTAGATGTCTCTTTCCAGATTAATAAATTCCCCTTCCATTCTTATCCTGCTGAGAGTTTTTTATCATAAAGTTTACTGAATGCTTTTTCTAAGTGTTTTAAGATAATCATGTGTTTTTTCTTTATTATGTTAATTCTGTGAATTGCAAAGTTTGATTTTTGAATTTTAAGCAAATGTTGTCTTCCAGGAATAAACCTCATGTGGCCAAGATTTATTATCCTTCTTTGTATAGCCAGATTCAATTTGCTATAACTTTGTTATGGGTTTCGCTTTTATATTCATGAAAGGGACTTGCTTTCGGTTGTCTTTTCTTCTAATGTCTTTGTCAGTTATTGTTTTAAGATTATAACAGACTCATTTTTACAAAGTTGAAAACATTCCCTCCTTTTATATTCTCTGGTAGAGTGTGTATAAAATTGTTATTGTCTTTTTCTTAAATGTCTGGAATTATCTACTAATAAAACCATATGGCTTGTGTTGTTGTTGTTGTTGATGGAAGGTTTTAAGTGATACATTCCAATGATTTCACATATATAATACTGTTTAGTTTTCCTATTGTTTATTCTGTCATTGGGTAAGGTGTGTTTTTCAAGGTATTCGTCAAATTTATTGGTAGTATACATTCTAGTTTGTCTAATTTATTGGTAGAAAGTTGTTCATAATGTTCTCTCAGCATGTTTTTAATATCTATAGGATCTATAGTGATGTTCTGGCAGCAGAAGACAAACACTTTCACTGTTGTCCTGTCTGTTGTGCCCTCTTCACAATATATCTTTCCTTTAATAAATCACCTTTGGCTGGGCTCGGTGTCTCAGCCTGTAATCCCGCACCTTGGGAGGCTGAGGTGAGTGGATTGCCTGAGCCGCAGGTTCAAAACCTGCCTGGGCAACTTGGCGAGACCTCATCTCTACAATAAATCAAAAATTAGCCGGGGGTGGTAGCACGTGCCTATAGTTCCAGCTACTTGGAAGGCTGAGGCAGAAGGATCGCCAGAGCCCAGCAGGTCAAGGCTGCGGTGGCTGGGAGAGCCCACTGCACTCCAGTCTGGGTGACAGAGTGAGACTCCAACTCAATAAAAAAAAAAGATTGTTTAAAAAAATAAATAATAAAAAAATAATAATAAAAAAATAAAAAATAAATCACCTTTAAAAAAATCTATAGTTATGATCCCTTTTTATTCCTAATACTAATTGTGTCTTCTCTTTGTCTCACTCCATCTCCCATTTTAACCTTCATCTGTCTTGATGAAGACTATTAGTCTTTTTTTTTTCTTTTAGTGAGTTATGCCAGGGATAAATTATCTCTGCAAATATCTTTATTTCATAATGATTTTAAAAGGATGTTATCACTGACAATAGAATTCTAGATTTTCAGCTGTTTTCTTTCATCACTAACAAGATGCTATTGCATTGAATTACAACTTTCATTGTTTCTGTCTTAAAGTCAGCTGTTGATCTTACTGTTGTTCCTTCAAGGGTATTTTGTCATCCTCTGACTGCTTTCATGACTTTATTTGGCTTTTTTTTTTTTTTAGCAGTTTTAACTTGCTGTGCCTAAGGATGATGTCCTTCATATCTACCCTGATAGAGGACTATCATGCCTCTTGAGCCTGATGTCTTTTTTAATAATTGAAACATATACATGTGTTTTGCTTCCTTTTAAATTGTCTGATTTTAAAGGCGTAATTAATCAAACATTTTTCTCCCCACATATGGATTCAGGGGAAAAGATGAGAACATATATAGCAACTAGATAAATAGAGATCAAAATAATAGCTTTATTTCTGATAAGACTGGGTTTGAGAAAAAAAAAAACTCAGATTACAAACAGCTTTCTAATGTTCCACCTGAAGTCTAGACCTTGTGACAGCTTTTCTAAGGGAGAATTTTGTCCGCAGTGCAGGCACTCTTCCTCCAAATTTCTGCCTACCACTTGGACTATAAGAGAAAACAAGGAAATGTTCCCCTAATCTAGAAGGCAGATTGTTATGTGTTTGCCTCATGGAAAACTGAGGCAAAAACCAATTAACTTTTGGGCAAGTATGCCAGAGAAAAAGGAAGGATTTAGAGTTATTCTTGCTCAGTTTCATGTTCCAGTCTCACTGATTAGTGAAGTCACTTCCTTCCTCAAGGGAAAGGGCAGAGAGTAGTTCCTCCTGTATTTTTTTCTCCTGGAGAATTAAAATTCCACCCCTATGAAAATAAACGGCATGAGATAAACATTTGCCCTAAATAAATAAATAATATGAACACTAAGAAACATTATTTTTCTATCTGGTCTCCAATCTAAAAGTTTAGTAAATTTGTTAATGTATGCCTTAGATTGTCTAGAAATTCCTGAACACTTGACTATAATTCTTCAGCATGTGAAAAAACTACACAAAAGTAAATATAAGTACATTCAAATTTTGATAAAAAGAGTCATAGTGGGAGATACAGCACAAAGAAAAATTATGTGAATTGGTCAGAAAAGGAATTATGGAAAGTGATGATGACTTAGCTGAATTATGAAGAAAAAAATACATACCCAGAATCCCACTGGGGGAAACAGAAGATTAACAAGTAAATTTGGGCAAATTCATAATTTTTTTACTGCTTTATACTTCTTGATGATACAGTGATAATAAATAGATGATCTCTAAGGTTTCTTCTAACTTTAATAGTCTGTGCTCTTGAGTTGATAAACCACCATATGCCCTAGATTTCTATGAGCTACATATTCCTTCCATGGATCATGTTATAGAGACGGAATTGTGTTCCCTCAAAATTTATGTGCTGAAGCACTAATCCCCAGTACCTCAAAATGTTATTTTTGTTGGAGACAGGGCCTTTAAAGCAGTGATTATGTGAAAATGAGGCTATTGGAGTGAGCCCTAATCTAATCTAATTGGTGTCCTTATAAGAAAAAAAGATTGGAACATACAGAGAAACACCAGAGGTGTGTGAGCGACTTCCTGAAGTGGCAACCAGAAGGTAGCTGTTTGGCAAGTCAGGGAGAGAGGCCTCCAAGGAGCCCAACCCCTCAGGCATCTTGGTCTTGGACTTCCATCCTTCAGAACTGTGAAAAATACATTTCTGTTGTTTAAGCTGCCCCATCTGTGGCACTTTTTTTTTCAGTAGCTCTAGTAAACTAATACAACTGAGGACCCTGGAATTAAAACCTGATTAAATTAGGCTACCTTGATACTGGTCTTAGCTGAGTGGCTGGCACAATGAGAAGGAACATAATCAACTCCGGAGAGACTGGAAAAGTAAGATGCGTTTTTATTGAATGTCCTATGAGAAGGTAGCAAAGGAGAAATTACATTGTATAGCTCACACAAAGAGTTCTCTAAAAATCCTCTTAATTCATTTCTCTCCCTAAAGACACATTTCATGGCAACTGCTTGCCATATCCACTTCTTTTCCTCTGTCCCCTAAAATTAAAAAATGAAAAACCACTCAAAATTTTTCTTCTTCTGAGATATTTTATCCTTACTGAATCTTCAAGCACTTTCTTACATATCTAATTTTTTATTGTTGTTGTTGGAGTCTCACTCTGTCTCCCAGGCTGGAGTGCAGTAACATGCTCATGGTTACTGCAGCCTCGACCTTCTGGGCTAAGGCAATTCTTCCACCTCAGCCTCCCAAGTAGTTGGAACCACAGGCACTTGCCACCATGCCCAGCTAACTTTTTTGATTTACAGTAGAGACAAGGTCTCACCAAGTTGCCCAGGCTGGTCCCAAACTCCCGGGCTTAGGCAATTCTCTCACTTCTACCTCCCAAAGTGCTGGGATTGCAGGCATGAGCCACCATGCCTGACTTATGCATCTAAATTTAGACTTCTCATTATCTTCTACATCTTCCATCAGCACAACAAAAACCCACTAGAAATTTAAGCGGTCCTTAAGTCCTTCCACCTTAAAAGCAGGAAAGAATGTATAAGTTCACAGTTTTGATATGATTCCTGTCCCATTCAGAATAAGTCAATATTATTTAGTAAGTGAAAAATTAAAGAAACCAGGTTTGGGGGGGAATGACTGTGTAAATTACCAAAACACCGATCTTATATTTTTTTAGTTTTTGTGTTTTTAATTTGCCTAATTTGCCTTTTTTATTCACAAATTATCATTTGTTTGAGTGAATTAAAACAGTTGTTTTGATTTTATATAGAAAGAGCTTACAGTAAATATTGAATCATTCAACAACAAAACTGAAGCCAACATTATTTTTTGTAATTAAATGATTTGATGAAATGAGTAAGTTACTGGTTTAAGAAGAAAACCCAAGCTTTAGTTTAGGAAATAGCAGGAAATTCCTGTAATGAAAATAATGTTTTGAGGAGCATGGTTAATTCCCATGAGTTACTAGAAACGTCCGTTGTGCAGTTTTCCAAAGATGAAATCCACAATTCTAGGGCATCTTAGCACTTACATGCCAAAAAAAAGAGAGAGAGAGAATCAGCAGTTAGTTCCCTGCCAGCTGGAATAAAAAATTATTCTAATATTAACAAGTAATTTTACTTATCATAGGCTCTCCAACGAAAATAAAGATGGTTTACATAAGGAGAGCCATCAAAACAAAAGGATCCTTTCAAGAGAAATCAGCAAGAATTTGAGCAGCTACAGAAACTACCAGCCAATTCCAGTAGAAAGTATAAACAGTATTTTCCATTTCAGGGAAATATATCTTATCTCAGTGATTATTCATCAAAACATGAAGCTAGGCAACTGTTAAACATTCTATTTCGTAAAGGATCACAGAAGGGAAATTCCCGTTAGAAACCTAGCCAAGAGACAAGTAATACCTGGTCTTAGCTGTTCAACTGTTTTACACTATCACAGGAATAATTGAGGTTAATAGAAAGATGAAGGTTATGAACCTGGAAAAGACTAAATAAAATTGGGAGGACGTAATGATCCTGTGTGTGGCACCCAAATCACTTAAATTTTGTTTAAGCAAGAACCCTGCTAATTACCAGTGAGACAGGGGCTTGGTTGGGTATACAGGGAAATCTAAATCCACATCACCAGCCCTCTAGACTCCTTAAGAACAGGAATATCGTATTACATAACCATAAAGAAGGGCAAAATTATGAACTTCACAGCAACTTGGATGGACTTAGAGTCTATAATACTGAGTGATCTATCACAGAAACAAAGAACTGAGTATCACACGTTCTCACTCATAAGTGGACCTTGAACAATTATTGTAATACTATAAGAAAAGGATTGGCAGTAATGGGAATCTGCCAGTGGTGGGGACACACCTCATCAACAAGGGTACCTGCATAATGAACATTTGTATACCTAACCCTGAATTGTACCCCACAGCTTTAAAATAAAAAAATTTTTTTAAAAATATCAGAACAGGAACATCATGCTATTCAGCCCCAAAGATTTGCCCTAGGAGGCCTTCAGAATTAAGCTATATTCAATCAAATGGCATTTCCCAAGGCTAAGATTTCATACAAGAAAAGAACAGAAGTTAAGAATGACAATCCTCCTGTACTTTTTATTTGATCAAATTGGGACGTTTCTTTTACAAATCCTTTATTCCTTTCCTCTACTTGACACCAAGTATCTGGAGAACCTGTGTTATATGTTTTCCTGCTCCCAGTTCTAGCATAGTAAGAGTTCAATAACTACCTTTTAAATGAATGACTCTTTAAGTTCACTTTTATTGGAAATTGCAACTCTCTACTCCTGCAGAGAGTCTGATTAAAGAGATTGTGACTAGCCGGGCGCGGTGGTTCAAGCCTGTAATCCCAGCACTTTGGGAAGCAGAGGCCAGAGGATTGCCTGAGTTCAGGGGTTCTAGACCAGCCTGAGCAACATGGCAAGACCTCATCTCTACAATAAATTTTTTAAAAAAAATTAGCCGGGCATGGTGGGACATGCCTGTGGCTCCAGCTACTTGGAAAGCTGAGGTGGAAGGATCACTTGAACCCAGCAGGTCAAGGCTAAGGTGGCCATAAGCATGCCACTGCACTTCAGTCTGGGTGACAGAGAGAGACTCTGACTCAAAAAAAAAAAAAAAGATTGTGACTCAGGAGCACTGAAAAATAAAGCCCAATGTAGGAGATGGAACAGCAATAAGTGCACAAAGTAAACCAAGCATACATGTCTTTTCTCTGCCCAGTAAAAATTTAAAATCTGTAGCCGGGCATGGTAGCGCACGCCTGTAGTTGCAGCTACTTGGAAGGCGGAGGCTGAAGGATCGCCGGAGCCCAGCAGGTCGAGGCTGCGGTGGCCGGGAGCGGCCACTGCACTCCAGTCTGGGCAACAGAGTGAGACTCCAACTTAAAAAAAAAAAAAAATTAAAAATAAATAAATAAATAAATAAATGTAAAATCTAAAATAGAAACTCTAAGATCAACAAAAATGTAAAGGACAGATAGAATAACATCGATAATCAATGCAGTATGTGCATGAACATAGGGTCCAAGCTCCGTGAGTTTTAGTATTGGGAGAAATCATAAACCAGATCAGAGAAAGCAGCTTAAATTCTTAGTGCGGAGCAAAAGGCAAGGCTACTCAATGAAAAAGTGGACTTTTCATCAAAGTGATGGTGATCTTCAATCTAGCTGCTACCCTACCCCAAGGACTTCTCATTTTCATCATTTATTCCTGAACTTCCATCAAATAAGAAAACAAATCTTTTTTTTTTTTAATTGTTGACTTTTTGGCATTTATCACGCAAATCCTCACAAAACTCTAAGGGGGCTATCACCAACCCCACTTTGTAGATGAGGATGCCAACTCAGGGATTAAGTAACTTGAACTCATGTCTGTCTGACTTTGGGTCTTAGTTCTTATTTTGGGTGGTGTGTTCCCAAGTGATTATTACCTTATTAATAATAATAAGATAAATATACACAGGTCATGTTAGACCAATGATGAGCATGTATATCAGAAGCAAGGGTTAATCAATTCCATTCTGTGCACCTGAGGTCAAGTTTGACTATGACCTACATTACATGTTCTTCTTCCTTTCTTATCTTCCTGCTTCCCCCTGGCTGAGATAACTGTCATCTTAAATTTAGGATCTATCATTATCTTGCTTTGCTTTATATATATATATATAACTATATATAATTAAATAAATTATCTATAAAAATTAAATATATATATATATACACATTATATATATATATATTTGCCTTCATATATATATGGTATGTGTGTGTGTGGGAGGGATGTGTGTGATGGTTAATCTTTCTTTGTCAATCTGAATGGGCCACAGGGTGCCCAGATATTTGGTCAGTCACCATTCTGGGTGTTTCTGTGAAGATGTTTTCGAATGAGGTTAACATTTAAATGAGTGAACTTTGAGTAAAGCAGATTGCTTTCCCTAATGTGGGTGAGCCTCATCCGATCAGGTGAAGGCCTAAATAGAACCAAATAAACACCTCCTCCAGAGCAAGAGGTAATCCTCCAGCAGATTGTCTTCAGACTTCATCTGAACCATGTGCTTTTCTTGGTTCTACAATAAACTATAGAACTCAAACTGCAGCATTGGCTTTCCTGGGTCTTCAGCCTATGGCCCACCTTGTAGATTTTGGACTTGCCAGCCTCCATACTCATGTGAGCTAATTCCTTATAATAAATCTCTTTTTGTATTTATATCAATATTTTTATGTTACTATATTTAATATATGTACTCATACACAGACATACTATTAGTTTCTTAGAGAACCCTGCTAAGACACACATATATACTTCTGTTTTTCAATGTTGTTGAATGTAAAAAAGGAATTCATGCTAAACGCAGTCTTTTTTAACTTAATTTTTCTGTTAATATATTACTAACATTTAGTGATGTTGTTACATATCATTATAATTGTTCATTTTGACTAACTTACGATAGTCCATTTGCCCATGGGTGGGAACATGGGTTGATTCAGTTTTTTTGCTATGAAAATAATTTTTTAATTAAAAAGAGTATTAAAATATTTTCTACTGCTCAGAGATGATTTCTACTAGTAGCTTAGTATGTGTTCCTTTAAGACTTTACTACATAAACTTTTATACAGTGAATATTCTATTGCATAAATATTGAAGTGTAGTATCAAAATGCTTTCCCAAGAAGTTGACCTAACTTATATTTCTGTGGTCAGGAGATGAAAGGGCCCATTCACTGAAGACTCACCAGTAAAAGGATTATCTTTATTTTATATCTATGACAAGCTGATAAGGAAACAAAGGCAAGTCATTATTTTTTAATCTGCGTTGCTTTGACTACGAGTGAAATATACATTATTCCCAAACAACTTTAGTTTCCCCCAAACAACAGAAACTGTAAAGAAAGAGCCATTAACTTTGCTTTTATATCAGTATCGGTTTTAGTGAGATATGTCTATACCCTCTAATCATACTTAAAATTAAGTTTGTTTGTTTGAATACATTTCATGACCATCTTAGTTCAGCTCCACATTTTAATGCTGTATGAATGGTTCATCAGAAATAATGGGCCTGATTATGAACTCATCATATGTCACCAGTTTTTGGTTTTGCTCCCAAATCACCATCAAGTTTGTGAAAAGAGTTAGCTGTGGAAGCACTTTGTTTTAAGCATATGTCGACTAAACCTATCCAGGAACTGAAAATGTTATTTCCCCTTTAATGCAATCATTGAAGACCTTTTGCTAAGTGGATTGTAAATACAAACAAACAAAAAATTACTCATGCTCACATCTAGAAAGTTAGCCACACAAACTTATTTTTATATTTCCTTCTATTCCTTTCTAAGCATTTTACATAGTCGAAATGTCTGGGACTCAGTGCTGATAAGGGCACAGAAACCAACTCACTCTTACACTATGGAATTTTATAGGGACTCTATTTTTATCACATTACAATCATAACACAAGCATTTTTCATGTTGTTTAAAGTTCACTTGAATGGCAGCAAAATATTCCATGGTACATCTGTGCCACGATTCTCTTAGCCACTTGGACACTTGGACACTTATTTTGTCTCAGGGTCGGTTGATTTGTTTGGATCATTAAACAGGAAGATGCAATCCACATCTTTGCTTTTTGCATTTTTAGTATGATTTCCTCAGGATCGAGTTCCAAAAGTAAGTTTAAGGGCATTGACAGATATTTGAATTGTACCAAGAGGTTGTGCTATGTTCTCCATCACCACTATGCAGTGCCCACCTCACAAGCTTGTGTTAACATTAAGCATTATCTTAATCATTAATCACTTCAGACATTTTTTTAAAAGGGTATCTCGGCCGGGATTGGTGGCTCAGCCTGTAATTCCAGCACTTTGGGAGCCTGCGGGTTCAGGACATGCCTGGGCAACTTGGTGAGAACGCGTCTCTACAATAAATCAAAAAGTAGCCAGGCGTGGTAGCGCATGCCTGTAGTTCCAGCTACTTGGAAGGCTGAGGTGGAAGGATCACTGGAGCCCAGCAAGTCAATGCTGGGGTGGCTGTGAGTGTGCCACTGCACTCCAGCCTGGGTGACAGAGTGAGATTCCAACTCAAAAAAACCCCAAAAAAGCGTATCTCATTGATCCTGAATTTGTTCTTTAGTTACTACTAAAGTTCCTAATTTTCATGTTTGCATTTTTTCTGTGAATTTTCTATTTATATTTTTTACCCATTTATTTATTAGATTCTTGTGTTCTTCTTATTGATTTGCATAAGTGCTTTTAACTAGAATAATAATGTATTTTTTGCAAATATTTTTCCCACACCATTGTTTACATGTTAGCTTTATTTACGTTTATAATTTTGCAAATTTTCTATCAAATCTTTCCCTCCCTTTCTCTCTGTTATCCAGAGAGTTGATAAACCATCTCTTTTATTTTACTCTCCTGGAACTTGTTAAAGAAAAATATATTCAATTAGACTTGTTAAAGAGTACGGGCGGACGTGGTGGCTCACACCTGTAATCCCAGCACTTTGGTATTTTGGGAGGCAGAGGCAAGAGGATTGCCTGAGCCCAGGAGTTCAAGACTAGTCTGGGCAACTTGGCAGGACCTTGTCTCCACAGTAAATCATAAAAAATTAGCCAGGCATGGTGGCATATGACTGTAGTTCCAGCTAGTCGGGAGGCTGAATTGGAAGGATTTCCTGAGCCCGACAGGTCAAAGCTGCCATAGCCATGAGCATGCCACTGCACTCCAGATTGGACAAAAGTGTGAGACTCCAACTTTAAAAAAAAAAAAAGGTAGGGAAGAGCTTCAACTCTAGTGACTCCAACAAGGACAAGTGGGAATTGGTAACCAAGGAGCATAGTAGTAGGGTCAATGGATGGAAAGTTACCAAGAGAAAACATCAGAAGTAAGGGGAAAATCTTACTAGACCAAACCAACAGAACTCTTGTTGAAAACAGACCAGGGTGACCCAATACTGAGGATGGTCAGATACCAAGGGTGGGGAATCTTTGCTAAACTTACCGAGCAGGATTCTTGCTCTGACTGTAATCTGCAAGGACGGAGAGGGAAACCCAAGGTCAGGGCCTCATCAGAACAGACTCAGAAGAGGCTGACTCAAGTTGGGTCAAAGGAGAGACTCTTTGTCAGCTTCAGTACCTGTGATCATCTCATCAACAGAAACACTAAAGCCAACTTGCAAAACATGAAGTTATCCCTTCCATTGTAACAGAAAGAAGGAGTAGATACTGAATCCAGTTGTTAGCCTTCACAGCAGAAGGGTTTGACTGTGAGTGTATGTCAAGGGCTAATGGTACTCACTAGATCTTTATGAAGTGTGTTGAAAAGGAAGGGGAGGAAAAAACAAGAAAAAGTGAAAACAAGCCTCAAGTTATTAAGCTGTTCTTTTGTAACATAGCAATGTTCTTACTTTTGGACAGTGATTTATTTCCTCCAACCTATTAAAATGCCTGTTGGCTTAGCATTTGGGGTTGCAGAGAATCGAAAGTTAATGACTGAGTGGGTGACATATTACATTGCAGAATGGGGAACAGATCCAGTATGTTTTTTATTTGTGTTTGGGTCACTTGCACTTAGCCCAATGCTTGACACCTAGTGAAACTTCAATTAATGCTGAATGAACAAACGAACAAACAGAATTTATATGGAAACACAGGTTGTGGGGGGGACTCAAAAAAAAACAGAATTATTTTTTGGAGGACAGGTGCCCTGTAGTACAGACTTCCCCTGCTAGGTGAGTGTTCCAGGAACCCATCAGCATCAGTGTACCAGCTAGCATTGTTGCGAGAGACTGTGAGAGACTTCAGTGAATTTTTTTTGGAGATTCTTTCAATGCATTTGCCCATTTCACGAAGGGTTATTTACAACTGCACCTGCCCACACCACACTGAATGTTCAACAGTTTTTGACCAAAAATGGCAGGACTGCTGTGCCCCACCCTCCCTATTCACCTGATCTCACCTCAAGCAACTTTTTTTTTTTTTTTTTGAGTTGGAGTCTCACTCCATCGCCCAGACCGGAGTGCAGTGGCCGCTCCCGGCCACCGCAGCCTCAACCTGCTGGGCTCCGGCGATCCTTCCACCTCAGCCTTCCGAGTAGCTGGAATTACACCCGGCTTGTAGGGATGAGGTCTCGCCAAGTTGCCCAGGAGGGTCTCAAACCCGCAGGCTCCGGCAATCCACTCACCTCGGCCTCCCAAGGCACGGGATTACAGGCTGAGCCACCGAGCCCGGCTCAAGCAACTTTTTGTTGTTGTTGTTTCCCCAGATGAAAAAAGTCCTCAAAGGGAAACATTTTGCTGATGTGGAAGAGGTGAAACAAAAACGGCAGAACCACTAAAAGCTTCAAAACTGACAAGTTCAAAACTGTTTTGAACAGTGGAAAAAGGGTGTCGATAGCTGTATTGCCTCAAACAAAGGGTACTTTGAAGGTAATTAAAGTTTAAACATGAAAGGATAAATACAATTTTGTATAAATACATTCCTGTTTTTTGGCATTCCTCGTATGCTGTAGTAGGAACCATTTTCTTCCTTGTCCAAAGTTCCTGTTGGCTCATAAAATAGGACAGTCTACCCAGACTCCCACCTTTCTGGGGACTGGTTGGGAAGACAGTTGCTGCCTTCTCTCCACTTCCCACTGGCTCTGCCCTGTGTTTGGTGAGGTGGTGAGAGTCTGAAGTACTGTTTCATATTTCTCCTCAGGACTCTTGAACTCAGTACAAGTTGATGTTTATAAATGACTCTCTCAGGCTCTCTCCTGAGCACTGCTGCCCTGCAGGCTGCACCGATCTGCCTTTTACTCCTGCATCTTCTGTGCAGAATGCACACCTGGGTAGACCTGCCCCAGTGGGAATAGCCTGCAGTTATCCTACATTCTGCCTGGGATTCAGCGAGTTTGCTCAGTTTAGCAAAGTAACAGCAAGAAACTCACTCACTGGTCTGAGCACAACCACTGGTGTGAGCACAGCAGGAAAGCTCATAGATCGATCCCATTTGACTCTTGTATATCTTCCTTTTTTTGAGTTGGAGTCTCACTCTGTTGCCCAGGCTGGAATGCAGTGGCACACTCACGGCCACCCCAGTGTCAACCTGTTGGACTCCGGCGATCCTTCCGCCTCCGACTTCCCAAGCAGCCAAAACTACAGGCGCACACTACCACACCCAGCTAATTTTTTTTATTTATTGTAGAGATGAGGTCTTACCAAGTTGCCCGGACTGGTTTCGAACCCGCAGACTCAGGCAATTCACTCGCCTCGGCCTCCTAAAGTGCTGGGATTACAGGGTGAGTCACCGAGCCCAACCTGCTATGTATGTTCTTGACTTCAGGGACCAGAGGAGAGAGTGGTGTGATTAGTTAGTTCTTCATGGAAACAATTCACAACTATAAACACCAGACTGGACAGTGAAGGGAAGAAAAGGCAGAGCATGAGGGAAGACGGCCAGTGAGTCAGTCCCTTGGGAAGATTGTCTTCTGACATATTATTGTGTCTTTCCTTGATAGGGCAAAAAGAAATGGCTTTGTGACAATTCTGTCCCTTTCTTTCTTCCCCCCTCCCCCTGATGAATAGGAAACTTCTCAAAATTCTGTTTGTGATCATTTCTCCGTGGGAGATGTAAAAAGAAGAAATATCAATTTTTAAATGTTTTTATATATTACAATTTTTAAAAATAAAATGTAACCAAACTTCTGGTCACTGCTGACCAGCTTCAGAAGTGTCTTAGTTCTTGAAACTATTACAGTTTATCTCATCAAGATAAAGTAGTTGTTTTTCTTTTTAATTTATTGTTTTATTTTATTATTATCAATATTGTTATTAGAAGAAGAGGATGAAGAAAAAGGCAAAGAAAGCAAAAATTAAGTGCACCCTTGCTTCAAATACTGGAGACTAACTGGTAACAAACAGACTTTTTTTTGAGTGAGAGACTCACTCTGTCACCCAGGCTGGAGTGCAGTGGCATAATCACGGCAACTGCAGCCTAGATCTGCTGGGTTCAGATTATCCTTCTGCCTCAGGTTTCTGAGTAACTGGGACTACAGACAGACACCCCAAGCCCGCCTAATTGTTTTTTTAAATTTATTGTAAAGACAAGGTCTTGCCATGTTGCCCAGGCTGGTCTCAAACTCCTGGACTCAGACAATTCTCTTCTCCCAAATTACCTTCACCTCCCAAAGTGCTGGGATTTCAGGTACAAGCCACCATGCCTGGCCCAGACCCCTACTTCTGATGTCAGGGGTGGAATACACTTAAGAGTTTGAGCCTGTTCACAGGCTGGCACTGTAGTGGAGAACACACACAGGACTCTGGGCGCTGGCCTTTCACTGTAGGACAAACATGGCGCTGGGCCACCATAGTGGCTGCTACTCTGGTTTTACCACATATTAAGATAAAGTAGCTCACCTGGCTCCCGATGCTACCTGCTGCCCCTTGATCTCTAAAATTCTGTCATCCCAGTTGCTATCAGACAGCTCAGTTCTCCTAACAGCCTGATCTTTAAGAGCACAGCCAACCACTGTGCTTCCCAGAGGCACTGGGACCATTTGCTGCAGTACCTTCCTTATGACTTTGCTGAATGGAGTGTTCTTTAGACTCTCTCATGCAACCTCATACTCCAGTAGAGTTTCCTGGAGAAACATCAGCCTTTAATGGGCCACTTCTGCAAAGTCAGAGAGTTTAGAGAACTATGAGGGTTAAAGATTTTCAGGAACTTCAATCCGGATGTTCATATCCTATCATCATGGGTCCTGTGCTTCTAGCAGGTGACACAACAATGATTCCACTGAACTAGAATTTGAGACTGCCACCAGTTCACTGGGTTATGTCTCTGAATCAAGCAGCAAGAAGTGGGGAGGCAGGGGTGAGGGAGTACCATACTAGCTGGAGTGATCTTTCTGAATTCCAAAGGCAATTGGTTGCTACTATACAATAGAAGTGAGAAAGAGTATGTCTGATATACAGGAGATCCCTTAGGGAGTCTCCTAGTGCTGCCATGTCCTATGATAGAAGTCCATAGAAAATTACAATCACCCAGTTCAGTCAGGACTGCTCATGGTTCAGACATTTTAGAAATAAAGGTTTGGGTCATTTTTCCAGGCAGAGAACCATGACCAGCTAAGTGTTTGCCAAAGGTAAAGAGCATATGGAATGGGCAGTGGAAGAAAGTAGTTATAAATACCAGCTATGACCACGTGACCAGTCGCAAAAATGATGTCTGTGATTGTTATAGCATTTCTTCCTGATTTTGGCATGAATATGTTTATATTAAAATATTTCACTTTCTTCCTTCTCTCTTCTCTTACCAGCTAGCATAAGATGTAATAATAATAGTCAACATTATTTCACAGTTAAATACAGGGTATCAAAAAGAAGAGTGAACATCGCCCAAGGACTTGGTGTCCTCTTTGGGGGAAAAGGTTAGTGTGTTTTGGGTTGTATGCTGGATGGTTGTACTGTGGTAGGCAGAAGTATTTGGAGATTGCATATGGTTCAAGGAGATGTGTATGAATGTCAAGTTGACAAAGGGTGGATAGTCAGTTTCATGTATCTGCTTGGCCAGGGTACAGTCCTGTTATTCAATCAATCGCTAATCTAGGTATTGCTGCGGAGGTATTTTTCAGATGAGATTAAAGTCCATAATCAGTTGACTCTAAGTAAGGGAGATTATCCCTGACAAATATGATGGGCCTGATTCACGTGGTTGAAAGGACATAAAAGCAGAACTGAGGCTTCCCTAAAGAAAAAGGAAGTTTGCTTCTGGGCAGCCTGCTCTCCCTGGTGGCCTGCACCATGGATTCCAGAGGCCCCTGGAAGACAGACTCAGGTGGAGATTAGAATGTAGACATTGCATTGGGCTTAACACTTTCTAAGAATGACAGAAAACAAGACTAGGCAGAAAGTTTAAGTTCATCAGATTCATGCTGTCCCCCTCTGAAATGTAGGCTACTGCAGAGAATTTTGACAGTAGAATGCTTTGAGATAGTGGCAATGATGTATATGCAAAGAATAAAATAAATCAGGCAAAAGAAGAAATGAACTAGGACACTTACATAAGTTTAGGATGACTAAGTAAGTTTCTGCACAGACTTTTAGTCTCCCTTTAGAACATAATTCTCAGGGATAATATTACCTCCAAGAGGGAAAGTTCGTTCTTAAGAAGCAAAAATTCTTACTCATTTTACGTATAAAGCAAATGTATATACACTACATAAGCAGATATACAATATATCTGTGATATTAAAATTTCATGGAGGGGATGACTTGGAAGAAAAAAGTGTCTAAAAAGACTCCTTACGGGGGTGGTAATGGGGAAAAAAGGCTGAAAAATAATTACTTACAAAATCGCCCTCTGTCACCTAGGCTGGAATGCAGTGGGACAATCTTAGTTCACTGTAGTCTCAAACTCCCAGACTCAAGCAATTCTCCTGCCTTAGCCTCCCAAGTGCCTAGGACTATAGACACTTGCCATGATGCCCAGCTAATTTTTTAAATTTTTCTGTAGAGACAGAGTGTCACTATGTTGCCCAGGCTGGTCTTGAACTCCTGGCCTCAAACAATCCTCCCATCTCAGACTCCCAAAGTGTTGGGATTACAGACATGAGTCACTGTGCCTGACTTAGAATGATTTCTTAAATATTGCCAATGTATGATTTAAAAAAAAAAATAGAAATGGCATTGTTACACCTTTTTACTATAAAATAATACATTCCTATTATGAAAACAACCATAAAAAGGAAAAATCACACATTTTCCAGAGATCAATCCAGAGACAACTATTGTTACACACTTAGTGGTGTGTGTGTGTATGTGTGTACATATGTAGTCTTTTCTGTAAATTTTTTTTCAAAAAAATGATTCCTATTTTGTAATTGTCACAGAATAATTCCTATTTTGTAAATGATGTTTTTCACTTAATGATATTATGCTTAGCTTTCTATACAACAAACTATAGCATAACTTTGAATGCCTCTGTATGATATTACATTATAATTAAATCATAATATATTTAGCCAATCTCAACTAATAAATCTTCATGTTACAGCAGTATTTGCTGTAGTAAACAATACTGTGCTGAACATCCTGGACTTATCTGATCTTTGTTTGGAGTTAAGTACCCAAGAGAGGAAGAATTAAAGTATATAAATGTTCCTCGAAGTATTGATATACGTTGCCAGGCTATATGTATACTTCGTGTCAATAAATACAGGCTTCCACCATCACATTAGTGCCTTCACAGTATTTATCATCACTTATTTAATCGATAAAATATTTAAGTTATTGCCAATTTTTTTCTTTGCTATTATAGGCAATGCTGTAAATAAACATCCTGGACTTGACTGATTGTTTTTATAGGGAGGATTCCTGAGTGGAATTGCTGGAATCAGAGTAAACAGTTTTTTAAGAACACAACTTTTGGGGTTACCCCCTCAGGTCCCCTCCCACTCCGGGAACTTTTCTGTCCCCTCAATAAATCCTACTTTCTAAAAAAAAAAAAAAAAATGCACACACAACTTTTTTTAAGGTTGTTTAAATGTTGTTCCAATTTACACTCTCTTTGAGGTAATTAACTACTTGCAAATCACAGCACTTCTGGCCTGTGGCGTGTTGCAATTGCTTGGGTGGCTCGTTCCAGGTAAGACAGGCTTCTGGAGCTCTCTGGAGCACTGTAACCTCCTCACACTCCGCTTTCTTATGGCGCTTAAGGAAAGGCAAAGGTTTCCTCCATGGCCTGTGCCTCAGCCTCTGCTGTGTCCGGAGTTGGCAACAGGCATCAAGGTAGCTACTCTCTAGAGAGTCGCTTTCAAACAAAGTCTCGGAAGTTTTCTTGCTGGTTTCCTGGTCTGCTGTTACTTTGGTTTATTTTGTTTTCGTTTTTAGCCTTGGAACCTGCCAGGATGAGAATCTTACATTATATTGACACCAGGGCCGGGGAAATTATTTCTGGCCAAGATCCTCAGAGTGCCCCTTGCTTATTTTTGTTTCTGTTTAACGGTGAAGCCATCGGGGCCAGGATATCCAATCTATAAGCTTTCAGCATCTTTATAAAATCATACTGTCTTCCTGTTATTCAGAAATGCACGGAAAATTGCTGCGAGCCATGTCGTTCTGTTGGAGAAGTTAACACTGAGTTGCTTTTTATTTTAGATTTCTTAAATGCCTTTCCCTCTGTTTCCTTTGCCCCTCACCCACGGCCAAGCTGAGGGAAGAGAACAAGGCTAGAAGGTTGGAGATTTGAACGGCTGGGGGTGGTGGAGAGGAACTGGTGACAGATGCCGGGTTGAGGCAGTCACCTGGTGAACAAATTTGGCACTCAGATGCCACCAGCCTAGGAGTTAAAAGACTCTAAATATATACAATATAAATTTTATATATTTATGACATATATACAATTTAAGACGATTTCTCGCTATGTTGCCCAGGCTGGACTTGAACTTCTGGGCTCAAGCAATCCTCCCACCTGAGCCTCCCAGGTAGCTGGGACTGACATTTATTAACTGCAGGACCTCTTATCAAAATCTCTTCTGGTTGTATTTTCTTATTAATGAATGAATAGAGGGATCAAAGGAGATCCCTGAGTTTTTTTGTTTTTTCTTATCATTTTTTAGGAAATTGTGGCAAAAATCACATAATATAAAAGTGACCATCAAAACCACTTTCTAGTGTGCAACTCAGTGGCACTGAGTCCACTCACGTTGTTGTGTGACCATCCTCACATCTGTCCACAGACCTCTAGCATCTTGCAAAATGCACATTCTGCCCGCCAAGCAGTGACGCCCCAAGTCCCTTGCTCCCCGTGACTCCTCGTTTTACCAGAGGAATGGTGGTGCCCTGGCCTTTCCCTGTACTCCTCACTGCCACTTGTCTTTTGATGATATCCCCTTGGGTTGACCACACTGTTCTTCTGTGCTTATTTTAAGGTAATATGACAGATGTTGTTAGGAGGGAACAGACATCGAGATTCACCTGTGACAGCTACCTAGTGACCACCCACAGGGATGCATTCTGTTTCTAAATTTTCCCGGTGCCTAAGTTAGAACACTGGTGTCCCTAATCCCCTAATGGCCAATGTCATTGTAAGTGAACACCTGATTCCTAAATTAACTTAAAAGTCATGACCCCCATGAATGTGACTCCAAGAAGACAAAAGAAATTCAAAATATTGAGTTTATTATCACTATTAGCATTCTTTATAGAGCTTTCAGATGGCAAAGTGCTTTTTCATGCATATTGTCCTCAAAAATCCTATAAAGGAGTTATTATACCTTTAAAACAATTTTTTTCTTAAGAAAGGATTTATTGAGAAGACAGAAAAGCTCCCACAGTGGGAGGGGACCTTAGGAGGTTGCCCTAAAACAAATTTTTTAAGAGATGGGATCTTGCCATGTTGCCCAGACTGGAGTGCAGTGGTTAATTCATAGGCAAGATCATAGCCTCACTGTAGCCTCAAACTCTTGGACTCAAGTGATCCTCCCATCTCAACTTCCACATAGCTGGGACTATGGGCGTGCACTGTGAGGTCCGGCTTTCCATTTCTTAGGAATGAAAAAACTGAGTCTGACAAAGAAAGGAACTTGGTGAAAGTCATCCAAATAGTCAGGGTCTCTGGCTCCAGTTTTCCCAGTGAAGCTGGGAAGGGAGACCCTCTTGAAGTAATGGGGCACCCAATGAAGATTTGTCATTACTTTCTTGGAAATTAACTCAGACCGCACTAGCCAGTTTCATTTTGGCTACTATTTTGGTTAGCGAAGGTTTTAACCTCAATGTCTCATTTCAGTTTTCTTTACTTGGTTATTTGAATTACTGCAACCCTAAGACTTGCTTAAATATTCTTATTTCTTCTTTTACTGTTTCTATTCTCTTATCATAACTCAGTGACTATCTGCGTCTTTATTCTTGTGCATAAATGTTGCTGATTGGGGATCAGTCATAGAAAATCGAATATTCTTTTTCCTCCTAAATGGTCCCAGCGCCTGTCAGATCCTCACCTGCTTACCTGCATTTCTGGTGCTGCAATAAATAAATGCACCATGTGTTACAGTGATCTAATCTCAAAGCCCTTCTCCCTTTTCAGATTTTCCTTCAGACTTCCTTCTCATCATAATTCTCACCCCCCCATCCCCCCTGCTCTCAGGACCTCAGCAAAGTTGTTGCTGTACTTATTATCATTATTATTATCATCATCATTATTATTATTTTGTCGGAGTCTCACTCCATCACCCAGGCTGGAGTGCAGCGACATGCTCACGTCTACTGCAGCCTCAACCTGCTGGGCTCAGGCAAGCCTTCCACCTCAGCCTTCCGAGTAGCTAGAACTACAGGCACACACCACCACACCCCGCTAATCTTTTGATTTATGTAGAGACAAGGTCTCACCAGGTTGTCCAGGCTGATCTCAAACTCCTGGACTCAAGTGATCCTCCCGCCTCAGCCTCCCAAAGTGCTGGGATTACAGGCATAAGCCTCAGCCGCCAGCACAAATAGTTATTTTAGAGACAAGTTTTGAAACTGTAGGAAAGATTGTTTTTTATCCCTCACCCTCTCTTAACACGGGCCAAAGAAGCATGAGGAGTTTTTCTAGAGTTTACTCCATAATGGGAACCTGGAGTCCATGGTGGGATTCTGTGGCAGTTCCTCTCTGCCTTCCTCTCTGGCTTCTCTTTCACAGGGACAGATGGTGTGCTCAGTGAGAGGGAAGCCAACAGATGTGAGCAGCTAGCTTCAGGCTGTGGGGGAGAGGCACCAGGCCTGTCCTCGGGAAAAGCAAGCTAGGATCCATTTCTGCATCCCGGCAGCCTTACATTTAGCAAAGGGCAAGCTTGTTCTTACTCCAGCCACCCTTCAAATGTCATGTGACGTGTGGAATTCTATAGACAAGAGGAGAGAGGTGATTCTCTTTGTCTCACCCTCATCTCGCCTGTGTTGACTCGGTGAGATTCTGTATTTGGGAGAAGGGCACTGGAACTTTGTAAGATCATGTGGAAATCTTATGTCCACTTTCATACTGTCTTTTTAAATGATTCCAAGTCCCAGTCCTATTTAAATCTATAATCCTAGGAATTTAGGAGGCTGAGGTGAGAGAGTTGCTTGAGCCCAGGAGTTCAAGACCAGCGTAGGCAACATA
>CAUYQG010069885.1:0-10963 GCA_963574415.1 Tarsius wallacei
TAGGGGAAGCAATTAATGGCAGTAAATACCTGTCTGGGGATGGGGGGACACTTCTTACAAACAAGGGTGCCTGAATGAGACATATTTGTGTACCTAACCCTTAAATGTACCCCTCAATATCACAATTAAAAAAAAAAGAAAGAAAAATAAAATAAAATAAAATAAAAAAAAAAAATAAAAATAAAAATAAAAAATAAAAAAAAAGAGATGGTACCTTTAAGAGGTGATTAGGCATTAAGAGATGATTAGGCTCTGCCCTCATGAATAGATTAGTGTCATTATCATGAGAATGAGTTTCTGATAAAAAGAATGAGTTCAACCCTATCTTCTCTCTCTCTCTCTCTCTCTCTCTCATGCTCACTTGCCCTTCTACCATGTTATGACAAAGCAAGAAAGCCCTCACCAGATATAAACCCACAATCTTGGACTTTCCAGCCTCTAAAACAATAAGTCAAATAAATCTTATTTCTTTATAAATTAAAAAATAAAAAAATAAATAAATAAATAAAACTACAAAAAAGTTTAAATAACTATGAGTGCTATTTCCCAAAGCATGCCTTAATCATGGTTATTGTACACAGCTATTGTGATAGCACGTGTGACAATATTAATATGATTAATTCACTATGAAATATTTTTTGATTTCTGCATTGTGATAGAAATAAATCTGATTAGTCTAAACACAAACAGGTATGCCAATATTAGAAATCTGAAAACATGAAAATGCAAACTTTAGTTCTGAACTTTTGCTGGCGAATAAGAATGCCACGATGCCAACGTGTGATCATTTTAATGAGCAAGATTTTGAAGGTTAATTTCTTAAACTTGTTAATAAAATGATGTTGTATATAAAAATGATAGCAAGGCAACAAAAGGCCTTTCTTACCAAGAAATCAAGCTCCTCATTTAGACTGTGATACTTATCCAGCTTGGCTCCCAATAAGATAGGTACATTTCTGACATTCTCTGCTTCATCCGAATCAATGTCTATGACCTGAGATTAAATATATTTGTTCTCACTTTCAATATTCTCACACTCTTTAGAGCATTTGGCAGTAATTACTTTATTAGTTTAAAAATCAAAGAGACTATCAGTGGCTAGGATCATAGAAGTATAGAACTTACAGTTAGAAGAACTTCAAGACATCTACCAAATAACATATATATCTGAAATTGTATTTTTTTAATATTAAAGACAGGACATAGTAAATGTGAAACTCACCTCAATGACGTGTTCTTGAAATGCTTTTTCATTAGCAATTAACTCTCTAAAGGTAGTGATTCTGTTTTTATGTCTCAGTAGCTAAAAATAAAAAGCATTTTATATTTCAGAGGAGAAGAAATAAAACTACATTCTATGTAATCCCAGCACTTTGGGAGGCGGAGGTGAGAGGATTGCCTAAGCCCACATGTTTGAGACCAGCCTGGGCAACTTGGCAAGACCTCGCCTCTACAATAAATAACAAAATTAGCTGGGCGTGGTGGCACACGTCTGTAGTTCCAGCTACTTGGAAGGCTGAAGTGGAAGGATCACCAGAGCACAATAGGTCGAGGCTGCGGTGGCCATGAGCGTGCTACTGCAGTCCAGAATTCACTATGAAATATTTTTTGATTTCTGCATTGAAATAAATCTGATTAGTCTAAACACAAACAGGTGTGACAATATTAAAAATCTGAAAACATGAAAATGCAAACTTTAGTTCTGAACTTTTGCTGGTGAATAAGAATGCCACAATGCCAAAGTGTGATCATTTTAATGAGCAAGGTTTTGAAGGTTAATTTCTTAAACTTGTTAATAAAATGATGTTGTGTATAAAAATGGTAGCATGTGTATAAAAATGACGAAGTGTATAAAAACCTGGGAGTGACCTCAGGGTCTTCAAGGCGCTTATCCTAACATACAATTGTTATTATAGCCAGGCCATTACAATTCTTCTTTAAAGAAAAAAAAATAGCCAACTTTGGATGCAATTTATAATAATTTCTTATATGTACCTTTGTTTCTTCAGTATGATAATAAATATTAATATTCAATATTCAAACTTCTCCAAGTATCAGTGAGGTAAAGTGTGCTATACCATGTTTTTTATTCTTTATTATGAAAATTTTCTAATATTTAAAATAAATACAGAAAAAAATTTAATGAATCCTCCTGTAACTATCATTCAGCTTCAGTAATTAACAGCTAATAGCCAATTATCCCCAATTGCTACCCTCCCCCCTTCAACCCCCTTCACTGAATCAAATGGAAGACACCATATTATTTCAGTAATCACATAGAAATAAACCCAAAAAACATAAGTATCTGAAACTGCATTTTTGTAACATCCTCTGGGGCTTGTTTTGAAGACTGTTTACAGAAGTGATGATCAGCAGTTTCTAGAATATCTATGCGCATGCCTTGGTCCCTTCCTCTCCAGGTCAGCTAGGAGGCAGAGAGATTCCTCAGGATACCTGCAGCATGTCAGTTCAGAGAAGTGTTCCAGAATTGAATTTGTTATGATCCGAGATTCCAGGTTTGAATGTTTTGGATCCTTTAGCCAGATAAAGTTGTCATTTCTATATTCCTCTCAAATTGAAAATGGTACAATTTAACATCCTGTTTCACCTTCCCTATTCACTTAATTCTCTTAATTTTACCCTTTAATCTTTATACCATTACACCAAGGAAAGAGTGATTGAAGAAACTCCAGGAACCTCTGCCCTTACCCTTCTCCCACCTGAGAAATACACTTGTGTTCAATGTTTCCATTATTCACAGAGATGAGCCGGGCACAATGGCTCATGACTGTTATTCCAGCACTTTGGGAGGCGGAGGTGAGAGGACTGCCTGAGCCCACGGTTTCGAGACCAGCCTGAGCAACATGGCGAGACCTTATCTCTACAACAAATAAAAAAATCAGCCGAGAGTGGTGGCACATGCTTGTGGTTCCAGCTACTTGGAAGGCTGAGGCAGAAGGATCACCTGAGCTCAGGAGGTCGAGGCTCTGTGGCCGTGAGCATGCCACTACACTCCAGCCTGAACCACAGAGTGAGATTCTGATTTAAAAAAACAAACAAATTATGAAGCTTGAAATCACGATAGCAATGTCAAAAAACCCCAAAAAACTATTCTTCAGGAAGTCAGTAGTGCCATGCAGAAGTGAAAAAATAATCTTACTAAATTTTTTGAATGAGATTTCCCAATATGGTCAAGTTATAAAAGAAGTCATATGTCAAATATTACATCTCCTTCGTGATGGGGGCATAGCAAAACTAATTTGGTCTCCAAAAATAATTATTGAAAGAATTCAAATTTTAGGAGTTACTTCTAATTTTTTGTACATTTTACTTTAACTGTTTTGTTTTTGTTTTTGTTTTTTTTAAAATAAGAGTTGGGGTCTTGTTCTGTTGTCCAGACTGGAGTGGCAGTGGCACAATCATGGCTCACTGCAGCCTCAAAATCCTGGCCTCAAATAATACTCCAGCCACAGCCTCCCTGGTTGCTAGGATTACAGGTATGAGCCACAACACCCAGACCTATAACTGCTTTTTCCCTAAAAATGTATACAATTTTTAGATGAATAATAAATAAATACCTCTTTATCTAAATTTTTTTTTTTAAGATGGAAGCTCTTCAGTTTTTGCAGCATTATATCACTAATTTTCTCACTCTCTTTGAAATGTTCAGCATCAGGATTGGTGATGTCCTAAGGGTAATAATTTGAGAAACTATTAACATATTAAAAGGTCTTTAGTAAAGCTAAAAGGAGGCAGAAAAAATGTATACGCAACAAATCTCCCTTCCAAAATAACTGACCAAAACAAAGGAGGTAAAACAATATTGAATTCTATTCATCAATTACACATCAGAATACATCTATCTAAGGGTTAGTACAGATAGTTTTCATATTGATTCACACTTGTATATAAGTTATTACTGGAAACAATTAGTCAGTTGCTGGGAAGCTAATACTCATCTATAATAATTATGCATGCTTACACATCTATACATACATTCCCCTTTCCTTAGTCTAGTCAGTTTACAAATCCAAATTTTAAACAGATTGCTATACTGAACACCAGAATAATCACACAACCTTAACAATACTGAAACTCTAGTTATTTCAAGGGTACCCTGAATGAAGATACTTGTCCCAACATGACCTAGAAGTCAGAAGTGTATAGGTTCTTTCTGAGACTTAACCACACGTGAGACTTTGGACAAGAAACTGAACTATTCTAATCCTTGTGTTGTTTCTCTCTGTCTTAAAAAAAAAAAAAAAGCCAAATAATATAAAGAATGGCATAAGGATTTAAAGAGAGAATGCATAAAAATCAGACAGGAAACTTAAATGCCTCCAAAAATAAGTCAGGAAATCAGTAAATACTTCCTGAGTGCCCACTATGAGTCTGACCCTGTCTTAGGCAGTAGGCATACCTAATGTGCCTATTAATTTATTAGGTTGATGCATAAGTAGGTAGCATTTGCTTTTGGCATGGCAACACTGCAATGTTGGGAGTTTATAGTTTCTCATTTGACATTTGGAATGACAATGTTGTGCTTGTGAATATGCCTTGCATTTTGCAGATCTGAAGAAAGTTAGCGCTGTTTGTGGGTCAAAGAAGATGGAATGTCAAGCAGAAAAAGACAAACACTTCCAATACAGTCATCTGTTTGAGTTTAACAGAGGAGCAAAGGCAGCGGAGGCAGCTCAAAACATTTGTGTCGTGTATAGGGAGTATGCCAACAAAGAAAGTACAGCTAAAAAATAGTTTTGTCGTGTCAAAGAGAGCTACTTTGACCTGAGTGATTCTCCATGTTCAGGAAGACCATTGGGCTTTGATGAAGACCGTTTAAATGTTTAATCCACAATGATCCACATCAGTCAACCCAAGAATTGACAAATGTGAACTGGACCAGTCAATCATTGTGTGACATTTACATTCCATGGGCAAGCAAAAAAAAAAAAATTTTTTTTAATGCTATGAAATTATGCATCAGCCCAATATATACCAGGTCTCTGATTTTGAAGGCTTGTGTTCATGTGGGGGTGGGAGATCCAGAATAAGAAAAAAATACTATTTCTTTGAGATCTACTAAGAAGACTGGCAACACTTTACCATTGAACGGTCTGGGAGAAACGAGCAGCCAGCAAATAAGATTGTGAAAGAACAACAGCCTCCAGTGACAAAGGAAGTAAGGTGAGCAAGCAAATGTTTGAAGGGGCAAAGGGGAAACGCAGCAAAGAAGAATCTGTGCCACATTCCAATTCAAATACTAAAAAACAAAACTTGAGGTAGACAAAGTCTGTAAGCAACTGCTTTGTGATCTCTGCATAAAATGCTTAGTCCCTTTTCCAATATTCAATACATGCCAGTGTTCAAATTTTAGTAGAGACAAAACAGAAATAGGGTTTGCATTAAATCAGGAACTCTGCAAACCCACACCTCCAAATTTTGGCTTGGATGAGTGTACTTAAGATCAAAGAAATGTAAATAATAGATGGGAAGAGGAAGAAAGAGAGCTTGCTAGTTTGAGAATCTATCAAGTGCATGTTCTTTCATTGTTCTCTTCATTAATTGTAGTGCTTATAAGCTCCCAGGACGGCATCATCACTTCCCCATCTTAAAGATGAGGAAATTAGGCAGAGAAAGGTTAGGTTACTTGGCCAAGTTACACAGCCAGGAAGTGATGAAGCAGGATTTGAACTCATCTGACTAACTTCACTTTTCATTCTACCAATGTACACAGCTCCAAACTGCCCTCCCCTTGCTGTCACTCAAAAGTTATATCTTAGATTGGGCAAGCAGCTCATGAATGTAAATAATCACTAATCACTAGAAGCAGACTGACCCAGAGTGCATGACTATTTTGCTCTGAGAGCGTGCTCCTGAAATGTGGGAAGTACTAAATGAAGGGGTTTACTTGACACCTCTACTGTTTATCTTATTACATTCTATCTTACTGTAGACTTGTGGGAATTATGTGTTCAAGAAAGATAAACAGGAAGAAGCAGTAGATGAAAAAAGGTCAGACTGGTTGGTTTAGGGGGTCTGTATTTTATCTTGCATTTTTTTTCTTCCACAACTTAATTCTGTCACCTTTTATTGCCTCTCTACTATTAGTCCAACTCCAATATTCCTTCCTCCCTTATTAAAAAAAAAATCTGATTTTTGAAAATTACCTGACATGTGAGAAGTCCTGTCATCAGAGCCAGAAGACTGTGGATTATGGAGGCCAGCTGAGAAGTCCTTTGCACATCTGGGGGATTCAGACTCTCTTCTTCACAAGGTGAGCAATTCAGGAACAGGTTAGAATGTATAGTCTTTGTATCCTACATGCACACAATTCAGAAGTGTCATAATAAAGATGAAGAATCTGGAATAGCTTTTATATAAAATACTGAGGAAAATATCACTCTTCGAAGGCTGGGGCGGGCCAGGCTTGGTGGCTCAGCCTGTAATCCCAGCACTTTGGGAGGCTGAGGCAAGTGGATTGTCTGAGGCTGTGGGTTCGAGACCAGTCCGGGCAACTTGGCGAGACCTTGTCTGTACAATAATAAATTTTTTTAAAAAATTAGCCGGGCATGGTAGCACGTGCCTGTAGTTCTGGCTACTTGGAAGGCTGAGGCAGAAGGGTCGCTGGAGCCCAGCAGGTCGACGCTGGGGTGGCCACTGCACTGTGGCCAGTGGCACTGTGAGTTGTGCCACTGCACTCCAGCCTGGGTGACAGAGTGAGACTCCAACTCAAAAAATAAAAATAAAACCTGGGGTGGTAGTTCTCTAACTTTAATCTCAGGATCGCTTTGTACTCTTAAAAATTATTGAAGACCCTCCTAAGCCTTTTGTGTATATGGGTATCAATTTTTAAATATTTGTTTACTAATTTATTTAAATAACAATAAATTCATTATATGTAAAGATAAATAACACTTTTTTAACTAAAACAACGGCCACATTTTCCAAAACAAAAAATTAGTGAAAAGAGTGGCACTATTTTACATTTTTTGGAAATATTTTTAATGCTGGTTTAATTGAAGATAGCTGGATTCTCATGGGGGATGGGAGGGAGTAGTGCCAAAAAAATGTATACACATTTTAAGTATGACGTTCACTCAAAAGATGGTGTTAGTCAAATAAATGCTAGCATAACCCTGTGACAGGACAGTCAAAGAAAATGGTGGAAGCACGGTTGCACGAAAATCATACTACACATTGCTACCATAATTTAATTCTACTTTGAAAAGTAATACATAAATGTGTATACTTCTTTTGGCATCCCCATATATGCTTCATACAGTCCATTAGCCATGAGTGCAATTATATCACAAGTCACATACCTTCTTAAAATCCCACTGTATGCTTGTGAAACAATGAGAGTTAAAAAGGCAATAATATCTAATATTACTGTGAAAATACTTTTGACTTCACAGATACTCCATACTTAGAGACCATACTTTGAGAAAACCTAGTTAGTTTCTGAAAAGCAAAACTATAAGCAGAGTAAGTATGAATTCAGAGTGTTAGAGAAATTGATTAGTCAAAATAATCAAGAAAGTTTAAAAATAAAACAAGAAACTTTACTCTTTTTTTTTGAGTCAGGTTGGAGTAGCGGCATGATCATGGCTCACTGCAGCCTCAACTTTCTAGGCTCAGGTGATCCTTCTGCCTCAGTCTCCCGAGTAGCTGGGACTACAGGTGCATACTACCACGCCCAGCTAATGTATTTTTGCAGATGTCTCAAACTTCTGGGCTCAAGCAAAACTCTTACCTCGGCCCCCCAAAGTGCTGGGATGACAGGTGTGAAGCACCGTGCCCTGCGCAGTTTTACTTGTTTAAAAAAGCTCATAAAGAAAATTATATACCATGCTAAACTTCAGTACAGCTAAGCTAATTCATTCAGAATTTACCAATTCTATATTTGTCACAATTTGGTTAGGAGTTACACTTAAGGGTCATCTTTGCTTAGGTCAGTGGTTCTCAAAGTGTGGTCCTCAGACTAGCTAGGATACTGCTTGAAATGCATATCCTCAGGCTCCACCCCAGAACTACTGAATCAGAAACTCTGAGGTAGGGCCCAGAAATCTGTTTTAACAAGTCCTCCAGAGGATTCTGATGCATATTCAAGTTTGAGAATCACTGGCTTAGATAATTCTTCTTTCTTAGATCTTAGAGAGATTTTAAAAACAATAGGATTATCTACTTGCAAACGATACTTTTAATTACAGATTCATAAAAGAGGGTCCATTAAGGACATCTTCACGGTAATATCAGCTCAGTTCAAATTATTATAACAAATATAAAATAAACATATTTTTATTCAGATTAGCCTTCTCTCTAAATAGCCAGAGTTAATAAGATTTTACTATACATACTTTATGGCAGGCCTACACAACTGAAATAGTTGTGCTCTGGCCTCTGAAAATTACCACTTTTGGAATGTGCTTTCAGATTCTTTGCTGCCAAAAAATTCTTTTGAATTACAGATGACAAAAGATTACATTCCCTCCAAACATAGATAGGAGGTTCTGATGCTGTCTTTAAGCGCTTTATACTTTTATAAAATTAATATATGATGTAATATAGGTTTATTTTGCCTTGTAAGCCAAATACACAATTGTATTATTTAGTTTTATTGCTGAATAGGATTGAGAGCACACTTAGAAAATCCTTTCTTAAAAGTAACTTCTGGGAGATGCTTCAAATGATTGGTAATGGGTACCCAAAAAATTCCCAGGATTATTGTCATGTCTACCAAACTAATCATAAGAAGCCAAGAATGGTTGTTCTTTAAGCTGCATACTCATGAACCAAGAGAAACTTCTCTAAACTTGTGGTGTATTTTCCTTTCTGTATCTATTTCTTTTTTGTTGTTGTTGTTAATACTTTCTGCAAACAAATATATATGCGTGCCATGTCTATTAGACTATTAGAAATTCTTGAAATTCTGCATTAGACAATGAGAATCTGCATCTATACCTTGGTAATGTCTGACTCCATTACTTCTAATTGCTCCTTTAACTGAGCTGTCTCAAATTCAGAAACATCATTTTGCTCCTTGCTCCTTGCAACCTGCTGCTTATATTTTGCATTTTCATTTTTTACTTTGTTGATCTGCTGCTGAAGCTTTGTATTCTTAGCCCGTTCATTTTCAGATGTAAGTTGTAAATTTTTAACTTGAGCATGCAATTTCTCAAGCCTAGATTTCCATTTCTGATTTTCTTCAAGTTTTTCCTTTTTCTGTTTCTGGAATTCCTCCTGTAAAGACAAGAACTCTTGTTCTCGGCTCTCTTTTTCCCTTTTCAGCAAGTCTAAAGCAGAAGCTGTGGTCTTCTCCAATTCTCCTTTGAATTGCTGCAACCTCTCCACCTCTTCTTCTTTCTTGCTTAAGATTTGATCCATCTCTAAGCAGTAACTTAGACATTCATCTTTTTGTTGCATTTCAGTCTTGTGTCTTTTCCGTAAACACATAAAATTGGCCCTGATCTTCTTAAATTCAAGCTGTAAGGTTTCCTTCTCATTCCTAGATTCCTGAAGATGTTTTTGCGTGTTAGCTAAAATATCTTGCAAATTCTGCAATGTCTTTTTAGTATTTTTATTCTCTAGGAGTATTTTGTATTTGTCTTCAATTAATTCTTCAACATTCTCCTTTAGCTTATTTATGATATCAATAAATACTTGCTGTTCGGTAGTCTTCATCTGTAGTTCTTTAACTTTCTCCTCTAAACACAGGTTACTATGCTGGAGGTCTTGGATTTGTGCTTGCTGCTTTCGGTTAGTGTGTTTTAATTTCTGTAAGGCTTCATTTAAAGCCATGTCCTCTTCCAGAGGCTGTGAGCTTTCCAAGCTTTCCTCCAAGTCGGCTGTCTTGCAGTTCTCCCTAGATGTTCCACTACTAGAGATGTCTGTTGGAGACCAAGTTGAGACAATTTCTGGCCTCTCCACACACTCTACTGTAACTTCCTTTTGGTGACTGACCAACACCTCCAGGATCTCCCCAGAATTCTGTATTTCTTTTGAAGAAACTGAAGTCTGTAAATTATAGTAAACAAAGTATGAAAGAATAGAAAGATCATGAGCTTTGAAGTCAGATCATTCTAGATCCCTTGTTCAGTTTCCTCAGCTATAAAATAATAATGATACCTACTTTCAGTAATAATAACTTCTTAACAAAAATTAGTACCTAACTACTAACTGCTAAATGTATGTATGGCATCTAATAGCACAGCAGAGCATAAGCTGTTGATATGAGAGAGATCCCATTTACTTTGACAAACTAAAAATTAAACTTTTTTTTTTTTTTGAGTTGGAGTCTCACTCTGTTGCCCAGACTGGAGTGCAGTGGCCGCTTCCGGCCACCGCAGCCTCGACCTGCTGGGCTCCGGCGAGCCTTCTGCCTCAGCCTTCCAAGTAGCTGGAACTACAGGCACGCGCTACCACACCCGGCTAAATTTTTGATTTACTGTAGAGATGAGGTCTCGCCTGCCCAGTCGGGTCTCGAACCCGTGGGCTCAGGCAGTCCGCTCACCTCAGCCTCCCAAAGGCGCGGGATTACAGGCTGAGCCACCGAGCCCGGCCTAACTGCATTTCTATACAAATTAACCAACTTAAGAGCCAGATTTTACGTGGTGTAAAGGGATTTAAAAATAAAGAAAATCATTTTACATTGGTTTTAGAAATCATGTTTCCTGGAAAACAGCAATAATTTTAGTTAAAAATCAGTGAACAGTTTACTTGTGTAATGATTACATGTATACATATGACAAGACAGATAAACATGGGATTTTTTTGGTAACAGGGAGATATTATTTGTACGCACATTTGCTAACACTAGTTAAGAGTTCCGTATGTTTTCCATGTAATTTGGAATATATAACTGATCAATGATAGGGGTTTTTCTCTCTTTCTTTAGTCCATTTTTAATGCTACCCAACAATGTTCAAGCAAGTCACTAGTTTAGATTTTGTTTGTTTTGGTTTTT
>CAUYQG010069886.1:57-16565 GCA_963574415.1 Tarsius wallacei
AACCACCATGTTGCCCATCAAAAGAGGAATGGATAAAAAAAAATGTGGTACATATACACAATGGAATATTATGCAGCCATAAAGAAAAACAAAATCATGAACTTCGCAGCAACGTGGATGGAATTAGAGTATATAATATTGAGTTATCTCTCACAGAAACAAAGATCCGAGTATCCCATGTTCTCACTCATAAGTGGACCTTGAACAACTACCATAATACTGTAGGAAAGGAATTGAAAGTAGCAGGAAACTGTGGGGAGGGGGATGGGGAGGTTAGCTGGGATTGACAGTAGTCGATATCCACCTGGGGAAGAGAGGGCACACCTCATCAATAAGGGTACTTGCACAATGAACATTTGTATACCTAACCCTGAATTGTACCCTACAATTTCAAAATAAAAATTAAAAAATATATTTCTAGGTGTCTCTCTGACCACGGTATAAGATCTAAAATTGAGGTTCAATATAATGTGTGCCTTGATATCTAGGGAAAACTGAGTGGCCCTTGAATAACCTAACTACAGTACCTTTTCCCATTGCACTCTTGCAGATAAAGTTACCTAGTCAAACACTTCCTATAATCAGATCAGGCAAAGTACCTATTTAACCCTGAGTAACAGGTTTCAATTTCCTGCTAGCCAGCATAATTATTCAAACAAGCCAATCATATTCTCCTGTGGGAACCAGAGGTCATCCTACCTTTTTTTTTATAAAGCCTGCCTCCTACAGCCCGTGATTTTCACTCTGTTCCTGAGCACAATCCCTGTGTGGACCTTTATGGCATATTGCCCTCTTGCCCTGGGCTGTGAATGCAGTCATGCATTGCTTAGCAATAAGGATACATTCTAAGAAATGTATCATTAGGCAATTTTGTCATTGTGAGAACATCATAGAGTGCACTTACAAAAACTTTGAAGACATAGCCTAGTACACACCTAGGCTACATGATATACAGCATGTGACTGTAGTGAATACAGTCGGTAGTTGTAAGACGATGGTAAGTATTTGTATATCTAAACACAGAAAAGGTTTAGTACGGATACAATACTATATAATCTATGGGATCACTGTCATATATGTGGTCACTTGTTGACCTAAATGTCATTATGTGGTACATGATGGTATATGTGTCTAATAAACTGCTGTTGACCTCATCTATTGAGTGTCAGTGTCATGTGTTCAGCTATCCCAATTAACCTGTGGTGGGGATCTTTTCCTTACTAATAAGGCTAAGAGGAAATGAATAAAGCAATTGTTATCATGAACAAAGTGACCCAACAGCAACCAATGGCACCAAGTCAACATTAATTAACTGCTCTTGGCTAAGTAACTTTTTGTGATATGGCAAAGATTGCCTGGGATGAAACTGCCAATTGCTTTCAGGCTCATTCTATAGCTTGCAGGCTCATTCTATGGCTTTATTGTTTCCCTCTAATGTGTTGCCATCTCTTCCTACCTATCCTAAAATATTCTCATTCCCAAGACAAGACTTGTAAATTAGCTATAAATTAACATGCCACTGAATTTGAATTGTGATCAGCAGGTGGTTTCTAAGGCTCCTGCAGGTAGTGGCTATGACAACACTTTGCTTTACTCAGTTTGTGCTTGAGTCTCACTTACCAAGGGTTGGGTTAGTGACCATCACTGGTGTTTTAGGGCAGCTATACATTGTTTGTGATTGTGCACCCTAGGATTGGCCCAGGAAAAGCCCTTTGTGAGACTGGGGGAAAGAAATGAGAGAATGAAATATGATACCTTGATTGCCCAATTAATAGTCATTGTTGTTTAGGTAAAAATAGCTATCTTGCTCTTCTCCTGTGCTGCTCCCTTGCTGTTGTCAAGGAGCAAATTCATGGCAACCTGTGGATCAGACACTAATGAGAAAAGAAAAGGAGAAGGAAAATTTGATCCAAGCTTCTCCCAAAACACCACTGGAGGTAGCCCTACTGCTCTCCCAATGTGAAACCCCTAGTCAATGTGCCTGAGCTTTTCTTAGTGTGGCTGCTTACCAGCATACCAAAGGGCTAATCTTGGGATTATGGTGCTTGATGGCTTCCAACTGGACACAGACAAAATAACCTCACTAGGTATGGACCCCAACTAGTGGAGATTGACTGGAGGAAGAGGAAACTGTCTACTGGGTGAGGCATCTTTTTTTGGTTTTTGTACTTTTCACTAACACTGCCCACAATAGCCACATTATATACAGACAAACAGGAGTTGAAAGGTTAACTTTACATGGCTAGAAATCCAAAATAATTTTATGGAATTTGTCCAGAAAAAAATAAATGAAAGAAGAAAAAAGGGAAAGAGTGAGAGAGAGAAAGAGGTAGGGAGGGACAAAGGAAGGAAGGAGGGAAGGAAGGATGAAGGGAGGGAGGGAAGGAAGGAAAGAAGGAAGGAAGGACAGATGCTTGTGCAGCAAGAAAAAGCAGGGCCTTAGTAGAAGATGGCTTTGATCCATTGAACTCAGGAAGATAGTCCCAGTGCTCTACTGCTGCACCATTTTGCTATCTATACCTTGGTTGTAACACAAAGTCCTGAATCATAGTTATAGGGAAAAACACCCATAGTAACCTTGTGGCACACTGAAGGGGTTGTTTTAAGCCCAATTTGAGCCCTGAGCCCTTAAAATATACAACCCTTGCCATGGTGGAGGACCTTAACTTTGAAGACATTGATTTGTAGGAAGAAATTTGTAAATATGAGCAAGATGAAGAGAAATCCTCATACCTGAAGTATGCTCAGTGACAAATAAACAACAACAAAAAGAGTGAGGTAAAATAAAGGAACTTCGATACTGGAAGAGAAAACAAACAAAAAATCAAACAAATATCCACAATTTTATCCAATCCAAATTGTAATAAAATAATGTATACAGCAATGATAAAAAAGATGCTGATTTTCTTTTATGTCTGTAAAACTTAGGTTCTGAATCAACTTTTAACACTTGCTAATTTGCACCAATTGGTCAACGTTAATAGACTTAATCAATGCTGGAGCTCAAGTTCAAGGTATACCTGGGAATACACTGAAGTAAATCCTGGTGCCCCAGTAGGGTAGTTACAGAATATAAACTAAAGGGCAAATAAATATGCTTTACCATAACCATCAAAATTATTGCCTAAATTCCCCATGATCTTCATACTCATTGACCCAAAATATTCCATAGTGGCATGGATACTCTGACTCAATGAATAACAAATTAAAATTAAACAATGTAGTTGGAACTTACAAATTGACTTGACAAAATGGGTCTCCATGGATGTTCCTTCTCAGGCTAAAATAAATCATATGGCCCAATGTAAATTTTTTAAAAAGACCCCAAGGATGAAAACTTATTATATGTAACCTAATTAGTGAAGGGGTGATTATTTCCACTGTTTTTCCACTGAACAGCCCAAATTAACCTGCTTTAAACCTGGACAGAATGAATGGTGTCTCACAGTGAATTACTGCAAATTTTATTTTGTGGTCCCATCCATTAAGCCTCTATGCCCAATGTCCAATATTATTGTAATTACTAACTTCATCCAATTAGCAATCAGTAAATATTTTTCTACTGTAGATTTAGCTAATAATGTTTATTACCTATTTCAACAACCTCTCTACCACAGTATTCTTCCACCTTTGAAAAGACACAATTCACCTTCACATCCTCCTCCGAGGAAATTTATTTCACATAGTCACTAAGGACATACAAATACTTACAAAGGGCCTTACACAAAGGAGATATACCACTGACCACATCTGTTAAATTATTGAAAATTATTCAGCAAACCAAAAGCTGTTCCATCCCTGAAAACATCGTGAAACAGCGATTGACCCTATTAGCACCCAGAAGGTTAGCATAAGTACAACATCTTATAGCCCTTTTTGGAATCTGGAAGCAACTCATATTCCACATTTATAATTTGACTTAATCTTTCTGATTCTGTTATATGGGTCTGTCGTAAATGAGGTCTACTTCAACAAAAAGCTCTAGAATCTGTCCAAATTGAAATAAACAGGCACTCCTGTTAGTATCCCTGATAGTCCTTCAAAATGTTGGCTTTAGAAACTTCTATTCATGCCTCCCGAGGTCTCTGGACCATCTATGGTGGCCATAAATTGTCCACAGGCATCTGATGCAAGAAATTGCTCTTCTAAACCCTGTGCTATTTGGCACAAAAGTAGCAATTGAAGGCCACATACTGGGTTTTCTTGGAAATAAAGACTCTTACAGACCCTAAACCTATGACTCTATTTACCCAGCTCCTACTATTTCTTGAGTCATGGAAGAAGCACCCCACAAGCTCAGCACAGCTACCAAGACCCTGTTGCCCAAGATCAAACCACACCTGGGTCATTTGGAACATGTCCCATGAAGGAAAGAGTAGCTTCTCTTGTCCTCAGTTCCTTGACGAATATCAAGGTGCTGAAGAAAGTCACTCCTCTCCCAAATCCTTTGGCTACTTGTTAAGCCCCTTGGGATCAACTAAGTAAATAACAATGGGAGTTTATATACTTTACAGCTGATACCACCATTATCATATATATATGCACAATAACTAAAACAGTTAGACACACACATGAATAGACAGAACAATGGAACAGAAGAGTTCATCAATAAACCTAAGTTAATATGGTAATTTAGTAAATGTGATATAGTATTTTTAAAGAATAAAAATAAACAATTTTTTTAATAAGTAATTTTGGGACAACTGACAATCCGTTTTAAGAAAAAAAGAGATAAACTTATATTCTCATCTCATTTTTTACTTAAAAATAAATGCAAGATGACTCAACTATATAAACCTAAAGAGTAGATTTGGAATATCATAGAAAAAAACATAAGGAAGCTATTTGTATTAATAAAATAGAGAATGCTTTCCTAAAGCAAGAGACAGAACCCAGAAGCTTTAAAGAAAAATATTGATACTTAAAAAAAACAAAAGATAAATGGAAACTGGAAAATATGTTCACAACACATATGACCAAGAGCTAGATTTTGTAAGATATAACATATCTTTCCAAATCAATAAGAAAAAGACAAATTAAACTAAGAGGGAGCAAAGTGCACAAACAGATGAATCACTGTAAAACATATTAATGTCTTGTAAGTAAAAAAGATGCTTAATCTCACTCATGTTTTTTAAAATCTGTATTAAAAATGCACATATTTATCTTATCAGATTGTTAAAGATCCACATATCTTACCATACACAAGAATAGACACTTATACAAAGTAAGAGGAAGCTGTGAAAAAATAGGCACCCATATATTGCTGATTGAAGTATATGTTGATGAAACTTGTTTGGAAGACAATTTAAAACATTTATCAGAATAAAAACACACCTATCTTTTTATCTATTAGTTATATCACAAGGATTTTATCCTGTAAATATTAAATGGATAGTTAAAATATATAGCTATACACACATAGGGATATTTATTGCAGCTCTGTTTTTAATAGAAAAAGAGTAGAAACATCATGTCATTCATTGGGGGTAAATGTTTAAATAAATTCTGTATAATGTTAAGCTGTTCAGATAATGTGACAGATTTTTATGTACCTATAAAAACATTTCTGAGATGTACAGTTAACTGTACAAAAGCAAGATGCAAAACATTGTGAATACTGTGCGCTCATTTGTGTAAAAGAAAACTAAATAGACAGATGCAACTTTTATATGAAAGGGTGCATATGACACTGCTCACAGTGGGTGCCTCTAGGGAAAGGACCTGGGTCTCTGGGGAGAGTGAATTATCCTTTATTTTGTATATCCTTTTGTCACATGAAAAATTTCACTTATGTGCATTGTTACTTTTTCAATAGAAAAATGTTGTTAATTAAAAGACTCAGAGAGAGAGAGAGAAAAGGAGGGAGGGAAAGAAGGAGGGAGGGAGGGAAGGAAGGAAGGAAGGAAGGATGGAAGGAAGAAAGGAAGGAAGGAAGGTAGCAAGGAAAGGGTGAACCAGGCAGGCAAGCAGGAAGGCAGAAAATCATGTGACATTCGAATTGAGAACCAGAGAGAATACATTCCTCTTAACGTGTTCACTACCTAAAATTAAAAAAAAAATTATAAAGGTCTCCTTGAAACAGCAGGGTTTCTAGCAAGCAAGGAATGGTAAATAGAAATTATTTGTACAAATACCACTATTACTAATGTAAAATATAATTGGTGTGCTCTTTGTTTAGCATGTTGCTTTTGTTGTTTATATACTGTAAGAGCTTTCATCAGTTCACCTAAGATTTTAGTTCCCCAATACTATTTTCTAAAATATTTTGGCTAATATTAAAATAACTTTTTTGGGGCTTCTTGGTTATAAAACAATATAAAACATTAGAAAACATTTAGATAATATTATAAAACATTTAGATAACATGGGGAAGTATAAAACAAGTAAACATCCTCTATAAACTGTTACCTGAATGAAATCACTGTTATATTTTGGTGTTTATCCTTCCACAACTATACATATGTATTAGTTATATTTTTTTTGAAGGGTTGACAAATACTATTTAGACACAAGGTGTTCTCCAACTGAAAAATGACAGATGGTTTTTACATGGTAAATACCATCTCATATCTGTTCCAAACTGGGCTCTTTTGGTGTCCAGAAAGGGAAAACCATACAACTTTCACTCTCACCTCATAGCAGCAGTATGCTCCCTTCTCTCTGTTTCTTGCAGTGGTCTCTCAAGATTGGCCCTGTTTGGCCAGTGATGCCACTCGAGTCCTGACTGTTCAGTATTTTTCACTCAATGAGTCTTCATTCTGTGCCTCTAATGACATCTTCTGTCATAAAACATTCAGTGGGCTGAATCTCGCCTATGGACACTTTTCCTTGGGCATGTGTCCATCTCCAAGTCCATCATCTGTGACACAGGTGGCCATGCCCCCTTGGTGAGTGACTGTGGCTGGCCATGCACTGAGAGCTATGTCTGTTACCAATTAGTATGTGAAGGCCATTGTGCTAAATCAGATCATGGGTGTTATTGTTGGAGGCACCAATAAAATCTATTATTAGATGAAAACACACTGGTTATCAAAGTAGCCAAGCATCATCACCACATTGAAAATACTATTTGCATTTAGGTCTTTGATCCATTTAGAGCTAATTTTTGGATATGATGATAGGTAGGGGTCCTGTTTCAATCTTCAGCATGTGGTCAGCCAGTTTTCCCAGCACCATTTACTGAACAGGTTCTACTCTCCCCAGTGGTTATTAGTGGAGGCTTTGTCGAAGATGGGTTGGTTGAGAAATTGAAGTTTTGCTTTCAGAATCTCTGTCCTGTTCCATTGGTCCATTTGCCTGTACTTATACCAATACCAGGCTGTTTTAATTACATTATCCTTATAGTAATGTGTAAAGTCTGGAAGTGTGATACCTCCCACTTTGTCTTTTTTTTGCTAAGGATTGTTTTGGCTATTTGTGGTCATTTAAGTTTTCATATGAATTTCAGTGTTGTCATTTCCAGGTCTAGAATAATGATGTTGGTAATTTAATGAGTATTGTGTTGAATTTGTAGATTGTGTTTGGTAGGAAGAACATCTTTTTTTTTTTTTTTTGGTAGTAGGCAAAGATTTATTAAGCAGGACACAAAAATACACAAAAATATATATTAAAAACATAGTAAGTTAGACTTTGTAAACATTAACTATGTCTTCTTATCAAAAGACACCACTAAGGAAGTAGAAAGCAAGCCACAGACAGGGAGAAAATATTGACAAAACATATCTGCCCCTCAAACCCTGTAAATATAACATATCATGAGCGCCTCCAACATGGTATTTTTAAAAAATCAAACAATCCAAATTTTTTACACAGGTAAAAGACTTGAACAGATTCTTTAGAAAACAAGATACACACAGGACCAAGAAAGTACATAAAAGAGTGCCCAATAGCATTAGCTATGAGGGGAATGGACAGTAAAATTGCCTTGAGATGCCATTAGTACTCCCAGGACATGGCTAAAATGATAAGAAGAGGAAAAATCCTATCTTTGCAAAGATGTGGAACTACACATCTCTCACACATTGCTGGTGGGAATGTAAAATGGTACAATGACTTTGGAAAAGGTTTTGATTTTTTTTTTTTTTAAATAATCAGTATTTTTTATTATGGTATTGTGGGGTACAGTTATACAGTTAAGGGTTAGGTATACAAATATGCTTCGTTCAGGCACCCTTGTTGATAAGAGGTGTCTCCCATCCCCAGACAGATATTTACTACCATTAATCCCATCATCTTACCCCTCCCCGCCTCAAAGTTTCCCATCACTGTCAGTCATTTTCTTATGGTAATACGTTGGATGATCAAGGTCTACTATATGAGTGAGAATATGTGATACTCAGTTCTTTGTTTCTGTGAGAGGTCACTCAGTAGTATAGATTCTAGTTCCATCCACGTTGCTGCAAAATTCAAGATTTTGTTCTTTTTATGGCTGCATAGTATTCCACCGTGTATATGTACCACATTTTTTTAATCCAGTCCTGTTTTGATGGACAGCATGGTTGCTTCCAGGTTCTTGCTATTGTGAACAATGCTGCGATAAACATACGTGTGCAGGTATCTTTTTTATAGAGTGATTTGAGTTCTTCAGGGTCTATTCCCCGTAGGGGGATTGCAGGGGCATAGGGGAGGTTGATATTTAGGGCTTTTAGAAATCGCCATACTCTTTTCCACAGAGGTTGCACTAGTTTACACTCCCACCAACAGTGTAGGAGTGTTCCCTTTTCGCCACACCCTCTCCAGCAATTATTATTTTTTGAGTTATTGATAATTGCCATTCTGACTGGAGTTAGGTGGTATCTCAGAGTTGTTTTGATTTGCATCTCCCTGATGATTATTGAGGTTGAACATTTCTTCATGTGTCTGTTGGCTGCTCGGATGTCTTCCTTTGAGATGTGTCTGTTCATATCATTTGCCCATTTTATAATGGAGTTGTTTGTTTTTTTCTTTTCAGCACATTTGAGTTCCTTGTAGATCCAAGATGTTAAGCCTTTGTCAGACCTGGAGTTGGCAAATACTTTTTCCCAATCTGTAGGCTGTCTCCCTGCTCTCTTGAAGGTTTCTTTGGCTTTACAAAAGTTTTCAACTCTACTTTTCTTCACACTCTACCCACTCAGAGTCTCTAATATCCATGATACCATTTGTTTACATCTGTGCAGACTCTTTGCTTAGCTCCCACTTATAAATGAGACTATGCAGTATTTAGTTTTCCATTTCTGTGTTACTTCATTTAGGATTTATGGTCTCCAATTCCATTCAGAATGCTTCAAAAGACAATATTTCAACCTTTTGGATGGCTGAATAATATTCCATGGTGTGTGTGTATTTGTGTGTGTGTGTGTGTGTGTGTGTATGTGTGTGTATGTGTATCACATTCATATTATCATCTTACCAGTTGATGGGCATTTAGATTAATTTCACATCTTTCCAACAGTGAATTATGCTGCTCTAACATATGACTAATTATATGACATCAAGTAGTACATTCTTAAGTCAAATGTGAGATCAACTTTTAGTTATATGAGAAATAGTATTACACTGATTTCCACAGAGGATGTAGTAATTTCCACTCTCACCAACAGTGTGTAAGTGCTCCATTTTCTCCATATCTACAGCATTTGAATTTTTTTTTTTTAACTCATGGCCATTCCAACTGGTGTAAGGTGGTTTTTTTTTACTGTGGTTTTAATTTTCATTTTCCTAGAAATTAGTGATGAGTATTTGTGTCATATGTTTGTTAGGTCATTTGTATATATTCCTTTGAGAATGTCTGTTTTTGTCATAGTCCAATTTTAAATGGGGTCCTGTGTTGTTTTCTTGCAATGTTATATTTTTTCTAGATTATAGATATTTTTATTAGATGTCTAGTTTGTGAATATCTTTTACTATTCTGTAATTTGTATATTTATTCTGGTAATTGTTTCCTTCACTGTGCAGAAGTTTTTTAGTTTAATTAATTCCCACTTGTTTATTTTCGGCTTTGTGGTATTTGCTTTTGGAGTCTCAGCCATAAATTGCATAGGCCATTACCCATTTTTTTTAAGGTTGTCTTCTAAAATTTTTACTTTAGGACCTGATCTTTAAGTCATTAATATGACTTGAGTTAATTTTTGTATATGGTGAGAAATCGGGATCAAGGTTTAGTTCTACATGTGGCTATCCAACTTTCCTAGCACTATTTGTTGAACAGGGTATCCTTTCCTTAACGTATGTTTTTGTCTGCTTTGTCAAAACTCAGTTGATTGTAGATATTGGCTTTTAACCTGGATTCTTTGTTCTGTTCCATTGGTCAGATGTCTGCCCTGGTGTCAGTACATGCTGTTTTGATTACTGTAGCCTTGTATTACAATAATTTGTATGTGTGCAATGTGACGCATCCAGCTTTGTTCTTTCTGCTTAGTCTCATTTTGGCTATCTAGTCTCTTCTTGGGTTCCATATAAATTTTGGAAATTTTTCCAGTTCAATAAAAGTGATTTTGGTAGTTTGTAAGAGATTGGCTTGAATCTGTAGATTGTTTTCAATAGTATGATCATTAAGCTACATTGATTCTTCGAATTCATAAGAATGGGAAGTTTTTTCATTTGTGTCCTCTACTATTTCTTTCTTCAGTGTTTTGTAGTTTTTGCAGAGATGTTTTACATTCATCAATAAGTACATTTCTAGTTATTTTAGATTTTTGGTCACTATTGTAAATGGTATGGAGTTCTTGATTTGAGTCTATTAGGTTTTAATTGGTGTATGTCAGTGTGATCTGTTGCTTTGTTACCTGAGATTTTACTGAATTTATTTCTCGAGACCAAGAGTTTTCTGGAGGAATCTTTAGAATTTTCCAGTTATAATATCAACAGTAAACAGAGATAGTTTGACTTCTTCTTTACAATTTGGATTCCTTTTGTTTTTTTCACTTGCCTGTTTGCTCTGTTAGGACTTCCAGTACCAGGTTGATGACTATGAGTGGTGAAACTGAACATCCTTACCTTTGTTCTAATTCTAATGGTGAATGCTTTCGACTTTTCCTCATCACTATAATGTTGGCTCTATGTTAGTCATATATGTTTTTCATAAAATTTTGAGTTATGTTCCTTCTGTGCCTGTTTTGCTAATGATATTTATTTTAAAAGACTGCTGGAATTTATCAATTTATCTCTGCATCTATTGAAATGTTCATATGATTTATGTTTTTAGTTCTGTTTATGTGATAGATCATGATTATTGACTTGTGTGTGTTGAAATTTGTTTGCATCCCTTGGTATAATTCATTTAATTGTTGCAGGTTATTTTTATGATTTACTGTTGGGTTGACTAGTATTTAGTTAAGAAAGTTTGCATCTGAGTTCAAAAGGTGTATTTGTTGCTAGTTTTCTTTTAATGTTGTTGTTGTGTTTTTTTCTGACTTGGTATTAGTGTAATACTGGCTTTGTAGATTGAGTGGGAAGAATTCTGTCCTCAATCTCATGAAAAAGCTTTCTTAAGATTGGTACTAGTTCTTCCCTCATTGAAAGTATCATAGAATTCAGCTGTTAATCTGTAAGATCTTGGACCCTTTTTGTTGAGGGTGTTTTAATTATTGATTCATTCTAGTACTCATTTTTGGTCTGCTAATGATTCTGTTATTTCTGAGTTTATGTTTTGTGATTTATATGCTTCTGAGAATATATCCTTTTCTCCTAGATGGTATATTTTGCTTTCATGGAAGTGTTCATAATATTCTCAGATGTGATGTTGCCATTTCCATTTCTGCCTAAGTTGAATCTTCTTTCCTTTTCTGTTCTTAAGCAGTCTAGCTAGTGTTCTGCCAATTTTGTTTTTCTTTATAAAAAACAACTTTTTGTTGTATTGATTCAAGGTAATTTTTATTTCAATTTTGTTTACTTCTGTACTAATCTTTGTTACTTCTTTCTTCGGCTAGATGTGAATAAGGGTATTCTTTTTTTTCCCCCTATTTCCCATGTGAATTGTTGTTAGCTTGTTAATATGTGACCTTTCAAAAAAATATTTGCCAACAGTTTATCTGACAAAGGCCTAACATCTAGGATCTATAAGGAACTCAAATGCGCCAAAAGAAAAAAATACAAACAGCCCCATTAAAAAGTGGGCAAAAAAACATGAATAGACACTTCTTAAAAGAAGATATATGGGTAGCCAATAGACACAGGAAAAAGTGCTCACCCTCACTCATTATCAGAGAAATGCAAATCAAAGCCATACTGAGATACCATTTAACCTCAGTATGAATGACCATCATTAATAAAACAAACAACAACAGATGCTGGTGAGGATGAGGAAAAAAAGAAACACATCTACACTATTGGTGGGAATGCAAACTAGTGAAACCTCTTTGGAAAACAGTGTGGTAATTACTGAAAATACTAGAAATTGACCTTCCAGCGGGGCTCGGTGGCTCAGCCTGTAATCCCGCGCCTTGGGATACTGAGGTGAGTGGATTGCCTGAGCCCGCCGGTTCGAGAACTGCCTGGGCAACTTGGTGAGACCTCATCTCTACAATAAATAAAAAAATTAGCTGGGCATGGTAGTGCGCACCTGTAGTTCCAGCTACTTGGAAGGCTGAGGTGGAAGGATCGCCGGAGCCCAGCAGGTCAAGGCTGCCATGGCCGAGAGCGGCCACTGCACTCCAGTCTGGGTGACAGAGTGTGACTCCAACTCAAAAAAAAAAAAAAAAAAAGAAATTGACCTTCCATATGACCCAGCAATTACCCTATTGGTAATATACCCAGAGGAACTCAAATCATTCTACAAAAAAGATACCTGCATACACATATTTGTTGCAGCACTATTCACAACAGAAAAAACATGGAACCAACCATGCTGCCCATCAAAGCTGGACTGGATTAAAAAATGCGATACATTTAAAAATGTGGTACACATACGTAAAGGAGTATTATGCAGTCATAAAGAAGGACAAATATATGGACTCCGCAGCCACTTGGATAGATTTAACGTCTATCATACTCAGTGATGTATCACAAAAAAAAAAGAAGAGTACCATATGTTCTCACTTCTAAGTGGATCTTGAACAATTATCTTAATATTTTGGGAAAGGGATTGGCAGTAGTGGAAAACTGCCAGGCGAGGGGGAGTGGCATTGTCAGTTGAGGGAAACTGTCAGGGGAGGGAGGGTCACACCTTATAAATAAGGGTACATGCATAATCAATATTTGTATACCTAACTCTGAATCGTATCCCACATCTTTAAAAAAAGAAAAAAGAAATGTGATCTTCTGGTTTTTTCAAGATAGGCATTAAGCACCATAAATTTTCCTATGATCTTAGTTTATTGTGTGATGCAGAAGTTTTGATAACTTGTGTTGTTTTTGACATTCATTTCAAAATTTTTATAAAATTTACAGCTTGATTTCAGGATTGACTGGAAGATCATTTGGGAGCAGTTTGTTAAAGTTCCATGTATTTGTTTGGTTTTGAGAGTTTCTCTTGGATTTGATTTCTAGTTTTATTTCACAGTGGTCTGAGTAGGTACTTGATATAACTTGGAAATTTTTTTATTACTGAGACTTGATTTATGGCCCATCATACAAACTGTTGTAGAGAATGTTCCATGTACTGATGAGAAAAACGTATTTTCCGTATTTTGGGATATAATATCCTCTAGATGTCTGTTAGGTCCATTTGCTGTAGGGTCCAGATTAACTCTTTGTTGCCACTTTGCCTTGATTTTTCTATTGCTGTCAGAAGAGTGTTGAAATCTCCCCCATTATTGTATTGCTGTCTATCTCTTTTCTTAAGTCTAATAAAATATAATTCTGGGAAACTCTGGTGTTGGTGACATATCTAATTAAGATTATACCTTATTGTTGGGCTGATACTTTTATCATTATATAATGACTTTGTCTTTATTCACTTTTGTTAACTTAAAGTCTGTTTAATCTGGCATGAGACTTGCTACTACTGCTTGTTTTGGTTTTAATTTGCATGGAATATCTACTCCACTTTTTTTACTTTGAGACTACAGGAATTTTTGTTTGAAAAGTAAGTCTTTTGAAAGGAGCAGCTGTTTGGGTTGTGTTTTTTTAACAAAAATTCTTGAAATTAATGTGTTTTATATGGGTATTAAGCTCATAACCTTTAAGTCTTTGTAATGACATGTAAGGTACTGTTCCATTCATTATGTTGTTTTTTTACTGGTTGCTTTGTTTTCTGCTTTGTGTCAGTATTCTCTAGGTTCTGTGAATTTTTATATTTGCAGTGTTTGTCTACTGGTGCATTTTATCTTTTGTTTCAATGTTTAGAATTTTTTGAGTACTTTTGTGAGTACTGATCTACTGGTCTACTGGTGACAAATTACAAATTCTCTCAGCATTTGCTTGTCTGAGAAAGTCTTTATTTCTCTTTCATTTATAAAACTTCATTTTGTGAAATACAAAATATTTTACTGACAGTTAATCTGTTTGAAGAGATTGATAATAGGGCCCCAATGCCCTCTGACTTGTAAAGTTTCTGCTGAGAAGTCTGCAGTTAGTCTGATCAGTTGCCTGTTTAAGTTATTTGATGCTTTTGTCTCAATGCTCTTAGAATCTTTCCTTCATATTGACTTTGCATAATCTAATAACTACTGCTATAGGCCTTGAAGAAGACCTCTTTGCAATGAATATTTGCCAGGAAACTTCTTTTGCATATTCTGTACCAGGATTTTTAAATCTCTGGTAAAGTCAAGGAGGGTTTTCTAAATTTTTTCATGAAATACGTTTTCTATACCCAAGCTTTCTCTTTTTCCTCAGGAACACACATGAGCCTCAGGTTTGGACATTTTATATTACCCCACATTTCTTGAATACTGTGTCTCATTCTCTTGATTCATTTTTCTGTTTTTTTGTTCTGATTGAATTAACTTGAAAGTCTTTTCTATAAGCTCTGAAATTATTTTCCTATATCTGTTCGCTATTTATATCCTTAGCAAAAATATCTATCAAAGTCTTCTATCCAATTTTAATCAGGCTATGAAAGTTTTCCTGTTATTGAGGTCATTGAGTTGTTACTGATTGTGCAATATATATATACACACATTTTTTTTTAGTTGGAGTCTCACTGTCACCCAGGTTGGGGTGCAGTGGCATGCTCATGACCACCCCCGCATCTACCTGATTGGCTCCAGCAATCCTTATGTCTCAGCCTTGCTAGTAGGTCGAAATATATGTGCCTGTTACTAAGCCCAGCTAATTTTTTTTGTTTTTTTGGTAGAGATGAGGTATCGCCAAGCTGCCCAGATTGGTTTTGAACCCATGGACTCAGGCAATCCACCCACCTCAAGTTCCCAAAGTGCTGGAATTACAGGTTGTGCCACTGAGCCCAGCTGCAATATATATTTTGAAAAGATTCAACCTTTATAAGGTATATGTGCAAATATTTTGTCCCACTCAACACACATGACATTTCACTCCCTACTCCATTCCCGTTTTTTGTTTTTTGTTTTTTTTTGCTGTGAAGATGCTTTTTAGTTTGATGTATTTCTGTTTTTAAGGTTTTTTGCCCAGGATTTTGATGACGTATTCATGAAATCATTGCCAAACCAATTTAAGAAATAGTCCCCAAGATTTTCTTTTAAGAATTGTTTATTTTCAGTTCTTAGAATCTTAAAATTAATCCTTTCATGGTGATTTTTAAGTACAGAGTTAGAAAAGAATACAATTTTATTATTATGCATGTGGAAAAGCCGTTTTCTGACACGGTTCGTTAAAAAGACTGTCTTTTCCTCACTGAGTATTCTTAACAACCTTATTGATGATCAGTTGACCATATATGCAAGGATTAATTTTTGTCTCATTGGTATATATGAATGTATGTTCAGGTCATACTGTTTTATTTCCTGTAAATTTCTAAATTGTGTTTAAATCAGGATATGTGATGTCTCCACTTTTGTTCTTTTTTTTTCAAAATTGTCTTGATATTCCTGTTCATTTGTTCTCTATGTAGAATTATTTTATTTATTTCTGTAAAAAAATGCTTTCTGGCTTTTGCTAGCTATTACATTAAATATTCAGATTACTCTTGCTATTCTGGACATTTTAATAATATTGTCTTCCAAATCCATGAATAGGATGTCTTTCTATTTCCATCATGCTCATTTTATTTAATATTTTGTGGTTATTATTGTATAAGTCTAGTTAAATTTACTTCTAAGTATTTTACACTTTTTTAGTGCTAATAATAAGATTGTTTGCTAGTTTTATTGTCATATTGTTCATTGTGTATAAAAAACACATCTGATTTTTGTATGTTTATTAAGTAGCTTGCAAATTTACTGAATTCATTTTATTTTTACTCTAACAATTTTGACGTGGATTCTATTAGTGCGCGCACACACACACACACACACACAACACCTCAATGCACTCCCCTTGGGAAGTTATGCACTGATGCCAGTGTCTAGTCCACCTATCAAGGCAATTTGGAGGTCTTTTTCTGGAATGCCATCAGAGCTGACCTCATTATTTGTTGAGCTCTGACAATAAGTTTGCAAACTTTCCACTATGCA
>CAUYQG010069887.1:0-33241 GCA_963574415.1 Tarsius wallacei
ACATTTTTGTTGTTGTTGTTTTGTGGGTTTTTTTGAGTTGGAGTCTCACTCTGTCGCCCAGACTGGAGTGCGGTGGCACGCTCCCCGCCACCGCAGCCTCGACCTGCTGGGCTCCAGCGATCCTTCCGCCTCAGCCTTCCAAGTAGCTGGAACTACAGGTGCGCGCTACCACACCCGGCTAATTTTTTGATTTATTGTAGAGATGAGGTCTCGCCAACTTGTCCAGGCGGGTCCCAAACTCGCGGGCTCAGGCAGTCCACTCACCTCGGCCTCCCAAAGCACTGGGATTACAGACTGAGCCACCAAGTCTGGCTATCAAACTACTTCTATAAGGATTTTTTGGAAGTTCTGCTTTCTTGCTTCCCAGTATTTTCTAGGCTTTATAGTATGATGAACTTGAGATAAAAGTACACCTATTTTGTTTCTAAAAATATTAGATATCTCTATATACAATAGAAAAAAAATGTTTAGCCAAAATTTTACATCTCATAAACTTTTTAAACTATAGCCTAATAATGTGTTTCTATGTCATATTTCTTATGGCGCCATAAATACAGAAGTGCAATAACAGATTCAATGAAAGCGATGCGCACATTTCAGAGATTGTAGGTCTCCTGAATTTACTTTCAAGGTAAACATGACCAAAAATATTTTTTAAAAGATTTGTGGCCGCACTCGGTGGCTCAATCTGTAATCCAGCACTTTGGGAGGCCAAGGCGAGTGGATTGCCTGAGCCCAGGAGTTTGAGACCCAACCAGGCAAATTGGCAAGACCTCGGCTCTACAATAAATCAAAAATTAGCTGGGTGTGGTAGTGCATGCCTGTAGTTCCAGCTACTTGGAAGGCTGAAGTGGAAAGATCACTGGAGCCCGGCAGGTCGAGGCTGTGGTGGCCTGGAGCAGGTAAGGAGTGAGACTCCAACTCAAAAAAAAAAAAAAATTTGTAATGTATTTTTTAACATTTTGAAAAGGTATGCATCAAATACATAATGATGTGTGAGAAATAAGACATTTTAAGGATGTATTTAGATGGAAAAAAAAGACAACACTGTAAACATTAGTTTGGAGCATTAAATAGTCAACGGTATTTAGGAAGATAAAATATTGTCACTATCCACGATCACTATAAACTGGCTTTTTTATTAATTAACGCTATCTTAGAATGGGGTAATTACCAACCTGAGTTGTCATTCCTATCTCCCTCTTGTTTCCACCTTCACACACCTACTTTTTTTCTGCATTAGATTGAATTTAAAACTTTATTTTTTTAGAGCAAGTTCACAGCAAACTGAGGAAAATGCACAAAAATATTCCATTTCATATTTTCCCTACCCCTACACATGCACAGCCTTCTCCATTATCAACATCTCCCACCAGAATGGTACATCTATTATAACTGGTAAGCTTACATTGACACATCAATACCCAAAATTCATAGTTTACATTAGCGTTCACTCTTGGTGCAGTGCACTCTATGAATTTGAACACATTTATAGTGATATGTATTTACCATTGTAGTTTTGCATGAAATATTTGCACTGCCATAAAAACTCTCTTTGCACTTCCCATTCATCTCTTACTCTCTCAACTCTTGGCAACCAGCAATCTTTTTACTGTTCCCATACTTTTTACCTTGTCCAAAATGTCATATAGTTGAATCATACAGTATGTAGCTTTTTCAGATTGACTTTTTCACATAGTAATATACATTAATTTTCCTCTTTGTGTTTTTATGGTTTGATAATTTATTTCTTTTTAGCCTTGAATGCCTTTCATTGTATGAATGTACCATTGTTTATCCATTCATCTACTAAAAGACATCTTGGTTGCTTTCAAGTTTGGGCAATTATGAATAAAGCTGCTATAAACATGAGAGTGCAGGTTTTTGTATGGATACAAGTTGTCAGTTGGGAGAAATAAATACCAATGAACATAATAGATTGTACGGTAGGAGTATTTTCAGTTTTTTAAAAATCACCAAACTGTCTTCCAAAGTACCTGCATCTTTTTGTATGCCTATTATCAATGAATGAGAGTTCCTGCTTCTCCACATTCTTGTTAGCATTTGCTGTGGTTGGTATTCTGAATTTTAGCCCTCCCCAAAAATGTGTAACTGTATCTCATTGTTTTGATTTGCACTTACCTGATAACATATGATATGACACATATTTTTAAATGCTTACCTATTATCTGTATGTTTTCACTGGTGTGGCATTTTTTAGGGTCTTTTGCTCACTTTTAAAATTTGGGTTGTTTTCTTGCATTTGACTTTAAATTTTCTTTATATATTTTGAATAGTGGTTCTTTATCAGATATGTCTTTTGCAAATATTTTCTCCCAGTTTCTGTCTTTTCATCCTGCTAGCACTGTATTTTGCACCACAGAAATTTTTAAATTAATGAAGTATAGCTTATCACCATTTTTCATGGACTGTTGGTGTCAAGTTGGAAAATTCTTCGCCAAACCTAAGGCCATCTAGATTTTCTCCTTTGTTATCATCTAAGAGTTTTATAGTCTGTGTCTAGATTTATTTTTTTGCATGTTTATTCAATTGTTCTGGCAGGATTTGTTGAAGAGTATCTTTGTTTCATTGTGTTGTTCTTATTGCTTTGTCAAAAATCAGTTGATATTTGCATGGGTCAATTTCTGGGCTTGCTATTCTGTTGCATTGATCTCTATTTGTCTATTCTTTTACCAAAACCATACCATATAGGTTTCTGTAGTTTTACAGTAAATCTTGAAATCGGGTGGTGTCAGTCCTTAAACTTTGTTTTTCTCCTTCAGGACGATGTTGGGTAATTCTGGTCTTTTAATCTTCACATAAGATTTAGAATCAATTTGTTGATATTCACAAAATAGCTTGCTGGGATTTTGATTAGTATTGAATTAAATCTATAGATCAAATAGGGAATAACTTACACCTTGACAATATTGAGTCTACTTGGATGTGAGGAGGGACTATCTCTTCACTTAGTTTTGTAGTTTTCTTCATAAAAATTTTGCACATATTTTGCTTGATTAATATTTGAGTATTTTATTTTTGGAAGCACTCATTTAAATGGTATTGTGTTTTTAACTTCAAATTCCACTTGTTCATTGCTGGTATATAGAAAAGTGATTGACTTTTATGTATTTTTTAATATAGATACATGGGGTACAAGTCAGGGTTAGTGACACAAGAAGGATTCATGAAGGTGAAGTTTGGACCTCCAACTGGCCCTCACTTTCCCTGGTTTAGGACTAGGTATGCTTTGTGATGCTACATGCCCCATTCTCACTCCTTCCCTTGACAGTGTCCCTCAACTGCCCATCCCTCCCTTGTGCTACTTGGATTAATGTTCAATAATGTTCAGCAATACCTCTCCTGGGAATATACCTGGAGAAACATGAATAGTTGTACAAAAGAAAGACACCTGCATGTTTATTGCTGCACTATTCACAATAGCAAAAACATGGAACTAACCTCACTGCCTATCAAAAGTGGACTGGATAAAGAAAATGTGGTACATATGCGCAGTGGAGTATTATGCAGCCATAAAAACTCATGGAAATCACAGCAAATTGAATGGAATAGGAGACCATCACAATTAGAGATCTTTCACAGAAACAGACTTTTATGTGTTAACTTTGTGTCTTGCAACCTCGATCAAATTACTTATTAGTTCCAGGAGTTTTTCTGTTTCTTTTTTTTCCTCTTTATTTTATTTTAAAGATGTGGGGTACCAATCAAGATTAAGTATGTAAGTGAACTATGTACATGTGAACCTTGGGCCTCCCACTGTTCCTCACATTACCTGGTTTAGAATCGGGGACCCTTAGTGATGTTATGAGGCCCTGCCCCTTGTAGTGCCCTGCTACTACTGATCCTGCTCTGGTAGTATTGTGATAAATGTTCAGGACTCGCGTATGGGTGAGACCATGTGGTACTCAGTTCTTTGTTTCTGTGATAGATCACAGAGTATTATAGACTCTAAATTCACATAGATAATCATGATATCTGCAAATGAAGACAATTTTGTTTTGACCTTCCCAATTAGTATATCCTTTATTTTCTTTATTTGTACTTCCTGTTCTTTAAACTTTCATTATAATGTCAAAAATGAGTGGTTAAAGGGAACATCCTTGCCTTGTTCCCAATCTTAGTGGTAAAACTTCTAGTTTCTCTTTATTAAGTATGATGTCAGCTGTAGGACTTTTGTAGGTACTCTTTATTAAGTTGAGGAAGTTCCCCTCTCTTCCTATTTTACTGAGAGTTTTTACCATGAATGAATTTATAATTATTAAAAATATTTTTCTGCATCTACTTATATGATCATATGATTTTTTATTCTTCAGCCTGTTGATGTGATTAATGGTTTTTACTACACTTGATCTTAGCCAAAAGGCCGAGAAGCAATGTGATTAATGGTTTTTGAATGGGGGATCACACCTGAGATAAATCCCTCTTGTTCATGGTGTGTAAATCTGTTTATACATTGTTGGATTTGATTTGATAATTGTTGAGGACATTTGCATTATTTTTGAGAAATATTGGTTTGTAGTTTTCTTGTATTGTCTTTGTCAAGTTTTGCAATTAGGGCATATGCTGGCCTCATAAAATGAATTAGGAAGTATCTTCTTTGCTTCTATTTTCTGGAAGACATTGTAGAAAATTAGTTCCAGATCATCCTTAAATGTTTGGTAGAATTCATCAGTGAGCCCATCTTGACTTGTTGCGTTCTGGTTTGGAAGGCCATTTAGTTAATGATTCAATTTCTTAATTATAGATAGGTCCATTTAGAATGTTTATGTCTTTTGTGTGAGTTTTGGCAGATTGTGTTTTTCAAGAAATTGGTCCATTTTGTCTAGGTTATCAAATCTGTGGGCATGGGTTGTAGTTTATAATATTCTGTTCTTATATATTTTTATTTTTTTAATCATTTTTTGAGTTGGAGTCTCACCCTGTTGCCCAGGCTGGAACGCAGTGGCATTATTAGGATCACTGCAGTCTTGAATTGTTGAGCTTAGGTGAAACTTCCACTTCAACCTTCCAAGTAGATGAGATCATAGGTGTGCACCACCATGCCCAGACTAATTTTTTTTATTTATTCTATAGACAAGGTCTTGCCAAATTGCCCAGGTTAGGGCCGAATGCTCAGGCTCCCATAATCTTCTTACCTTTGGCTCCCAAAGTGCTGGGATTATAGGAGTGAGCCACTACACCTAGCCTGTGTTACGTTTTCAATGTTTATGAGATATGTAATGATGTCTCCTCTTTTATTTCTGATATGTGTCCTTTTTTCCCCCCCTCTTATTCTATCAAGAGGCTTATCTATTACTGATTATTTCAAAGAACAGGCTTTTAATATCATGGATTTTTCTTTAGTAATTTCTTGCTTTCAATTTTATTGATTTCTGCTCTAATTTTTGTTACTTGTTTTCTAATGCTTGCTTTAGATTTATTTGCCATTATTTTTCTAATTTCCTAAAATGGAAACTTAAATTATTTATTTTAGCTCTTTTTTGGTAATATATAAACTCAATACTAGAAATATTCCTCTAAGCACTGTTTTTGCTGTATCTCATAAATAGTAACGAGTTTTCAGTTTTGTTTAGTTCAAAAATTTAAAGATTTTTTGAGATTTTTATCTTTGAAGTGCATGTTGTTTTAAAGTATGTTATTTGATTTCTACATATTTGGGGATTTTCCAGTTATCTTTTTGTTAACTATGAATTTCTAGCTTAATTCTATTGTGTTCCAGAGAAGACACCATATGATTTTTATTCTTTTAAATGTGTTTGTGTATTTTATGGCACAGAATGTGATTCCCTTGGTAACACACCTGTTTTTAGAAGAAAACGGCAATGAAAAAATATTATCTTTTACAGACTATACAGAGATTCATGATATTTTTATAGAGAATATAACCATATTTAAATTAGTAAATATGAATATTATTGGATATATTAAATTTTTTTTTGTTTTTTCCTTTGTTTCCTTGTAGTGTAAGCCTGAGTACAGAAAATGGGAGAGTTAAAGTAAGTACAAAGTTTTAATAAAGTATGAGAAGGGAAGATATAAGTTTTTAAGATTAGCAAAATTATGATTATTTTGAGTAGATGACATATTAGTGGTCATTTAAATTTTACTATGCATTGCATTCTATTTGAAATAGAAAAAAATTGTAAAATATAAATCCCATTTACAGAAAAAATGTAATTGGTTTGAAGAAAAATAAACACGTTGAAATGTTCTAAATATATAGGTACTTAAGTAGGGGAGAAATAACAGCCAGCCTACTTTTATTTTTAAATGCTGCTGTAAATTTAATTCTGTTTTAAGTTTTTCATTACATTCCAAGTTACAATTATAGATGTTTGGGAAATAAATTAAATGCCAATGTAGTCAGCTAAAAATGAATTGTTTATCCAAGTGTTTGTATGCAGACAATCTAGCAATATAGCAATGCATCCTAGAAAAATATTATAATTTGTGACCTAAACTATTTTTAACTTTCGATTTTTTATTTGAAATATGTGGGGTACAATTCAGGGTTAGGTATACAAATATTCATTATGCATATACCCTTGTTGATGAGGTGTCCCCCCCTTCTTCAGGTAGATTCCCACTACTTCCAATCCCACTTCTGTGCCCCCTCAACAGTTTCCCACTATTGTCAATTCTTTTCTTATAATATTACAACCGTTGTTCAAGATCCACTTATGAGTGAGAACATGTGATACTCAGTTCTTTGTTTCTGTGAAAGATTACTCAGTATTATAGATTCTAAGTCCATCCAGGTTGCTGCAAAGTTCATGATTTTGTTTTTCTTTATGGCTGCATAATATTCCATTGTGTATATATAACACATTTTTTTATCCAGTCCTCTTTTGATGGGCAGCACGGCTGGTTCCATGTTCTTGCTATTGTGCACAATGCTGTGATAAACATACGTGTGCAGTTATCTTTTTTTTTATTCTTCTTTGGAAACATAAATGACCATGAATAGCCCAAACACCTCAGCAATAAAATCAAAGCAGGAGGTATCACATTCCCAGATTTTAAACTTTATTATAAAGCTACAATAATCAAAACAGCCTGGTATTGACACAAGAACAGGCATATAGACCAATGGAACAGGATTGAGATCCCAAAATCAAAACCTCAATTTCTCAACCAACTCATCTTTGACAAAGCCTCCACCACCAACCACTGGGGAGAGGAGAACCTATTCAGTAAATGGTGCTTGGAAAACTGGCTGACCACATGCAGAAGACTAAAATAAGACCCCTACCTATTCTCATATACAAAAATCAACTCTAAATGAATCAAAGACCTAAATGTAAAACCTCAAACTATAAGAACCTTAGAAAATGCAGGAGATACCCTTATGCAAATTGGAATTGGCAACAAAACCCAGAGTGCTCATGCCATAAGAGATAAGAGAGACAAGCGGGACCTCCTCAAACTGACAAACTTCTGCAAAGCCAAAGAAACCATCAGGAGAGCAGGGAAACAGTCCACAGACTGGGAAAAAATATTTGCCAACTGTATGTCTGACAAAGGCCTAACATCAAGAATCTACAAGAAACTCAAATGTGCTGAAAAGAAAAAAACAAACAGCCCCATTACAGAGCGGGCAAAAGATAAGAATAGACAGTTTTCAAAAGAAGCTGTTTGAGCAGCCAACAGATACATGAAAAAATGTTCAGCCTCATTAGTCATCAAAGAAATGCAAATTAAACCTACACTGAGATACCACCTAATTCCTTTTGGATGGCTATCATCAATAACTCAAAAAAACAACAGATGCTGGAGAGGATGTGGCGTAAAGGGAACACTTCTACACTGTTGGTGGGAGTGCAGACTAGTATAGCCTCTGTGGAAAAGTGTGGCGATTCCTAAAAGTTCTGAAAATTGACTTTCCATATGACCTCACATCCCCCTACTCGGAATATATCTGGAAGAATGCAAATCACTTTATAAAAAATTTTTTTAAAGTGACCAAAACAGCCGGGCTCAGTGGCTCAGCCTGTAATCCCGCGCCTTGGGAGGCTGAGGTGAGTGGATTGCCTGAGCCCGCGGGTTCGAGACCTGCCTGGGCAACTTGGTGAGACCTCATTTCTACAATAAATTTAAAAAATTAGCTGGGCGTGGTCGCGCGCGCCTGTAGTTCCAGCTACTTGGAAGGCTGAGGAGGAAGGATTGCTGGAGCCCAGCAGGTTGAGGCTGCGGTGGCCGGGAGCGGCCACTGCACTCCAGCCTGGCGATGAGAGTGAGACTCCAACTCAAAAAAAAAAAAAAAGTGACCAAAACTTTATATGCACACACAAAGAATAATAGAACAAGCCAGGTAAAACAAGAAGAAAGGAAAGGAGAAAAATAAATGGATAGATAAATATCTATTTGTGTGGCCTAATATTTAGATAAAATAGTTTATTCAGATAAAAGCAAGGGCCGCTGACATAGCATGATCTTTTGTTATTATACTAGACTTCATTTTTATATTTTTTAAATTTATTTTTGCAGTTGTCATTTTATTTATTTATTCTTCTACTTTTTTTTTTTTTGGGTAGAAAGAAAGGCTTTATTGGTGATATCGTTATGCAAACTAAGAAAAGAAAGTCTAAAACATGGGCCAAAGGAGCTCTTTTTTCAGTTGTCTGTTTGTAATTGATTTGCCCTCTGGTACATTTTTGAGCCTCTTCTCAAGCTCCAAAATATTGTCAAATAAAGATCTCTCAAAATATTTATTAACTATATTTTTATAAAATTGCCTTAATTAGTACACTTTACTTAAAATATCCCCCTTAGTTTAATAGGACTAACAATATTTAAATCAATTCTTTCAAAATGGTTGTTGTAATAATCGTAATTAGACATGGCAACTCTCAGTATAATCATGTGATTCTTTGGGGACACATTGGTTTTCAGTCTTTCTTGATAAGCACTGTATAATTAATAGAAGTGCTTTATTGCCAACACTCCGGGAATTATTCACAAACATTCTAATGAGGTGACTCTTACAAAGGGATAAAATTAAATTTGACAATTATCTTGTTTTACTAATTGTTTTCTTGATTCTCTGAAAAGGCATTTCAATAAGCTTTTTCATATCAATGCAACCAACTTTTTGAGCAGTTACAGTTTGTGTGAAAATATTTTGGAGGTCCCGATAAAAGAGAAGTATTATCTAGCTCAAAATTCTTTAAACCTTTTGAACAGAAGGCAGGCAAACAGAGCTCTGAAGGGTTCCCTAGGGGTTGTAAAGTAAATGTCCATTATGCTTTTTTGAAATTTGAGACAGAGAAAAAAATAACTTATGGACATTAGAATAGACAAATAGAAATTGTCGGAGGTTTCTCAGAGATTACCCTTCTAAGGCTCAGGATTTAATCATATTTGTTAACTACATACTAAATGGGGAAAATGTATTTTATTTGGAAAACTAAAATATGAAGCTAGTTATTTGAATAATACATTTTATAATATCATTTGCTAAGCCTTATGGAGAATGTTGCTATGCAATAACTTACCTGTGAGTGTTACTGTTAACTAACAATTAGGAAATGTTTGCCTTTTGTGACTAAAGGCATTATATTTTCAATGCTTAATGATTCAGACAAATTAATATTAACTATAAGCCTAATTTCTAAAACAATGATTGGATTATATTGTCGACTGGCATGCATAAGCACAGAACATTTAGCAGTGTGGTTGACTCAAGAAAGATATTTTTGCACAGATGTATAAGGGTTATCTTAAATAAAGTCTGCAATATTGTCATACAAGTTTAAATGACATTGACACTCACAATGTGTAATTAAGGTCTTTCTGAAGGTGACCTTTCACATGAAAACTGTTATGGCTTTCTGTAAGTGGTGCACTTAGACTGTGAATTGAAAAATAACCCAAATTTCATGAGCATAGAGATACAAGAGCAATGCAGTCAGCTGTTTAAAATAAAATAATTTATCAGATTGAATACCTTTCTATGTATTTGTTGTTGTAATAACAGCTATGCTAACACATATTTTAATTCATACTAAAATAATCTGCATAACACTCTGAATCAGTTGCAAAGTTGCATGAGGATACAAAATATATAAATTTTCTTAATGAATGGATCAAACTTAAAAATAAATGACTAAATTGCAATAGAGTGCTCATGACTAAGAATCTAAAAGCAGAGTTTAACAAAGATTTACTTTAGCAAATCAGTTTAAATAATAATTTTAGTACTGTTTTTGTCCTCTCCCTTTTCTTAACTCAAAACATCAGAGTACTAGGAATCTAAAAGTTCCATTAATTACATGTGTTGCAAATACAAATGGCTAACATCTCCAGGAGTCAGACTACCTGATTGTATCTTGAAGTGTTTTGTTTTGTTTTAATAAAGAAAATACATCTTTCCCCTTCAAATAATCTGAATTATTTGACTGGTTTTGTAACCTCTCACTTCAAGGAAGGAGGATAATGGGGCTATTCCCCATGAGTGACTTCATCACTTCACTCATGCCTAAACTATTTTTATAGCTTGGCAATAGTTCAGAAATCTAACAGTAGGAATTCTGAAAAAACTCACGGTGTATTTAGGATTGTCTGGCTGCCTTCAAACCTTTAAAACTCAACATAAGGGTGTGTTGAGCATGTGGAAAAAATAGTAGCCTTTTGAGTTATTCAGTCACTCAGTATTCCCTATGTTCTGCTTTCAGTAAGATCACAAAGATTGTCCAAAATATAAAAACGTTTGTACATACAGAGTGACATAATGTGGTTTTCTAAATCATTAACATGGAAAATAGTAAATCGAAATTACGTAGTATTTTGACAAAAAATGCAGACAAGGATTCTTGATATTTTTTAAAAATTGACCACAGCAGCTAACTACATAAAGGCTTAAAATCTTTGAGGAGCTTGCTAAGTATATGTGTTTATTCTCTTATGCAATGGTCACACTAGAATTATATGTGTTAGAAATTGTTGTATAGTAATTTAGAAAGTTGGAATAGAAATAGACTACATAAATAATAATAATAAATACATTATTTTTAAATTTAAAATGCATGCTGTGGATGTGGAAGTAGACACAGAAAAATTAAGTAAACAATCTAAGGTCAAAAGATAGTAGAGAAACAACTATTTGAATTGAGGCAGTCTTATTCTAGAGGCCGTACTTTTAGTCACTCTATTATGCAGGCTTCTTTTTCTAATTGATTAAGCTAGGTTTTGAAAAACTTTAATATTTTTAAAGAGAAATTACGAGTTAATATATAAGTTCTGATACTGTAGCCCATATTCATTTATTCTATTTTCAAAACTATTTTATATTATTTTAAAGAGAATATGGATGGCCAACCTACAAATGTATAATTAGTCTCCTTATGCATTCTTAACAAAATATTTTATTCATGTGATTCATGATCTCAATCTGAAATCTAAGTGAACTGACGAACTGACTGGTCTCGTTAGGAAATGTATTGTTTTTGTTTTTCAATGAAAATAAGTATTTTTAAAAATTTAAATTTCTGGACTCCAATTAAAAGTGTTTATATCAAGTGAAACTATACAATTAAGTATACTTCATAAAGTCATCCAATTCTTAAATTTTAATTTTGAAATTAATTTCTTGACATGTGCACTTTGGTGGATAGATGGAAAAAATTTTTACTCAATAGAAACCACATTTAACTTAAAAAGCAAATATATAAATATTAACTTTATCAAGCTAGTTTAAACTTAGAAAATCAATACTGGACTATAGCTCCACCTGCAATATGTTTATTGGGACTTATTTTTGTTATGTGCATGTACCTCTTATATTATTGTTTTGTGCACTGTATTATATTACATACTACAGAGGACACTTGACTTGTGTTATTTTACAAATTCTAGTTATGCTTTCTTGTGCGTGACTGTAGAGTTATCACTTTTATCTATCTAATATCTGCTGCAACCTACAGCAGTAAAACCTGAAACCTAAAGTTAAAAGATTATGGTTCATTTTGATAGTCTTATAATTATTGCAGGCCTCAAAAATCAATTAAAATTATGATAAAGGTGTTTAATTGAAATCAGTTTTAAAATGACAGTGACCTGCTTATGGACAATGTGAAAAGAATCACCTACAAACCACAATAGCCATTTTTAGAAATATTTAGTTATGAATTCTTAGAAAGTGTTAGGGCTCAAAGAATATGTCAGCTTCTTTAAGACTAATATAGAGGTAATAGCTAGAATTATAAGAATTAAACTTTAATTACTGATGAGGACCCAAAATTGTTATTCTCATCTTTAAAATAACTGTTCTTACATACTAGCATGAGAATAATTGTAACTATATTTTTCAGAATTCTCAGAATTAATCAAATTTATATTGATGCCTGTTCAATTACTGATGAATATAATGAGAAATTTTTGAAGAATAAATTATATATTATCTTACTTGGAGTAAGAATACAGATTATACTCCAATTTCTATACATTTTGTTTGAAGAAATTGGGATAAATCATTAAATACTAATATCTACAATTTTGTCCAAATACATGCTGACAAAAATAAAAGTTAAGGAAAGGAAACCCAGTTCAATAAATGGTTTCAGAAAAACTGCCTAACCATCAACAGAAAAAATGAAGCTGAATTCCCTCTCACTAAATACGCTGGCCTAGGCTACAAATTTATGGCTAAGTTCTCAAAAACGAATTCAGCAAAAACCAAAATTGACAAGTGGGACCAACTTAAACTAAAGAGCTTCTGCACAGCAAAAGAAACTATCAACAGAGTAAATAGACAAACTACAGAATGGGAGAAAATATTTGCAAACTATGCTTCCAACAAAGTATTCAGAATCTATAAGGAACTTAAACAAATCAACAGCATAAATTAATAATCCCACCACCGAGAAAAGGGAACTCTCACACACTGTTGGTGGTGAGCAAGTTTAGCCCTTGTAGCAAGCTGTTTGGAGATTTCTTAAATACTAAATACAGATTTGCCTTTGGACACTGCAGTCTCACTAGTAGGTATATACCCAGTGTATCCCAAAAGAAGAAATCATTCTACCTGCACTTGTATTTTTATCACAGTATTAGTCACAAAAGCAAGAACATGGAGCCAGCACAAGTTCCTATCAACAGTGAATCAGATTAAAAATACAGTACACATACACCATGGAATACTATGAAGCCATAAAAATAACAAAATCATCTTTTGCAGAAACGTGAATGTAGCTGATGCAAACCATTATTCCAAGAAAATTAACACAAAAACAGAAATAGAATGTTATCACTTATAAGTTAGAGCTAAACACTTGGTACACAAGAACATAAGGATGGGTGGACAACAAGCACTGGGAATGTCTAAAGAAGGAAGGCAGGGGGAGGGAAAGATTTGAACAACTGATCACTGGGTACCATAGTCATCACTTGAGTGACAGGCTCAATAGAAGTCCAAACCACACCATCATGCAATATACCCATGTAACAAACCTGCACACATATCCCTTGAGCCTAAAATAAAATTTAAGAAACCAAAAGATACCAACAATAAAAAAAGACAGAATATAGTAAAAAAAAAAAAACATGACCCAACTAACTAATTTGAGAAACTAACTTCATAGTCTACAACATGGGTGGATTGAAAGTAAAATCATGGAAACAGATGAATTATGAAAATATTAATCTAAAAATTGCTATATTAAAATTTGATAAAGTAGAGCAAATAAAATTACCAGGGCATGAAGGGATCGATCCACCAGTAAGACATAATTAACTTTTCTTATTTTAACATATGATAGGTTAAGAACTCTAAGCTGAACTTGTTTTTTTCACCCCACCACTTTAAATACTTTCTTACCATCTTCCAGTTTGCACTCTCTCTCACAAGAATTCAGGTGACATTCTTATCACTGTTCCTCACATGTCATGTGTCTTATTTCTGACAGCTTTCAGGATTTTATATTTGGTTTTCAACAAATATTTCAATGTGTCTAAGTGTTATTTTATCATATTTACTCTGCTTAAAATTTTCTGTAATCCTTGGATATGGTGATGCATGTCTTTCATGGAAAATTTTAACCATTTTTACCATTTTTCTTCAAATATAATTTTTCTTTTTAATATTCTCTCTCTCTCTGTTTTTTGTTTGTTTGTTTGTTTGTTTGTTTGTTTGTTTTTGAGTAGGAGTTTTACTCTGTCACCCAGATTGAAGTCCAATGGCAAACTCACTGCCACCGCAGCCTCAACCTGCTGGGCTCAGGTGATCCTTCCACCTCAACCTTCCAAGTAGCTGGAACTACAGGCAAGTGCCACCATGCCTGGCTAAATTTTTTTATGTATTGTAGAGATGAGGTCTCATCAAGTTGCTCTGGCTTGTCTTGAACCGGTGGACTCAGGTAATCCTCTCCCAAAGTGCTCCACCTCCCAAAATACTGGGGTTACAGGTGTGAGCCACTGCACCCAGGTATTTTCTCCTTTAAACTTGTTCTACAATTCAACATATACTAGATTTCAAGCCAATTATGTCTAGGTTTGTTAATTCTTAGTTCTGAGTTCTCAGTACCTGGATTTCAATTTGATTTTTTTTTTTTTTTTTTACTTCCATTTCACTGCAAATATTTTCTATATGTGCACTCATTGTTTTCATCTTTTTTTATTTAGGTCATAATCTTCTAATTCCAGTATCTGGTTCATCATTGTTTCAGAATTTATTTTTTTTTATAATGGTCTTTATTTTCTTGCTTTTAAATATGTCCTTTATGTTTGTAATGCATAACAGGAATTATAAATAGAATAACAGTGGAAATTAAAATGTACTATTATTTTGCTTTCTTTGTTACCTTTTTGTGAGACAAGCATATTTTCTTTTATATCTATCAGTTAAAGTGGGGAGAGGATCATTCACATTTCACTAAGTACAAATTTATTAGGGAGTGGTGCACAGGTTCAGGTGGTTGAGCTCATGCGTTCTGCTGCTGCAGCTACCGGAACCAGCATCTTATTAGTGTTGTGCCTTGTGCCACAAGGGAATTTGGCTTCTAGTCACCTTTAGATTCATCAGGAGCATAATCTCCAATTTCAAAGACTGTTAAAATACACACATATTATAGTAATTATTTCTGATTTTCAGTCTCAACTTCATTAGGCTGACATTAAAAAAATGAAAAATAATGAAACAATCAAGGTAAAGGGGTAGCCTCCAGTAGAAATTATAGAGAGTTATATGACTTTGAAATAGAAATAGATACTCCTCCAATACAACTAAACATAATACAGTGAAACTGCATTTTTATAAAACGTCCTGGCTTCATAGGGTATAGTAACTCTTTATGTGTCTTCTGAAAAATAATTCATGTTTTTAACGTTAAGCAAACAATCTTTGTCATGTGTTTTTGTTTTATTTATTTATTTATTTATCTTTGTAAGAACTTGCAAGTTTGCTTTCTTTTTTTTTAATCTAAAATACTGTTCAGTCATGGGGCTTTGTTTCTGCCAGTAAGATCGCTCCTCCTTTGTTTTGTCTTGGACAATGTTTAGTTGCCTCATATAAAATAAAATATCTTATCCATAGAAATCCAAAACACAAAGTAGGAAAAAAAATGAAATTGCAGGCCTTAAAGACTGACGAATCCTTACACTCTCAGTTTTAAAAGTTCTTTGTAAAACTGATAAGCCAAGGTCATGAAGATACAGTTATTTTCATTGACCCCATAAATTATTATTATTATTATTTTTCTTTTTTTTTGAGTTGGAGTCTCACTGTCTCCCAGACGGGAATGCAGTGGCCGCTCCCAGTCACCGCAGCCTCGACATGCTGGGCTCCAGCGATCCTTCAGCCTCCGCCTTCTGAGTAGCCGGAATTACAGGCTCGCGCTACCACGCCCAGCTGATTTTTTAAAAATTTATTGTAGAGATGAGGTCTCGCCAAGTTGCCCAGGCAGGTCTCGAACACGCGGACTCAGGCAATCCACTCACCTCAGCCTCCAGCCTCCCAAGGCGCGGGATTACAAGCTGAGCCACCGAGCCCGGCTCCCATAAATTATTAATTATGTCTTTTCAAGTGCTCTTTTTATTATTTTCAATCATAATTTATTTACTATTGCCACTTATTCAAATGCATTCTGGAGAACTCTGATCCCAAAAGCTATAATGAAAACAGTTGATTGTGATATAGAACTATAGAGAAGATGCCTGTCTTCTCATTAAAGACAGACATAGTACTAACAACAGAATCCTTGGCTCTCTAATTCCTCTTATTTCTACTATACTAAGAAAATGTGACATAAATATAAACATTTATAAATGTAATATACATTTATAGATTTGTACACATATATTTATATACATAGAAAACTATTCCACTGTTTGAAATGTACTAAACTAAATTTTAGAAATCCTATCAAAATTAATACTATTACTATATCTTACATAATCTACATGCACAAAAAGATTTTTTTTCTAACAATAAAATGTATCTAGTACCTTAGAAATAACCTGAAATTATTGTTTAAGAAACTTGAGTTCAAAAATCAACTCAACACTACCTAAATAACTTGTATCCATTTAAAATATGGGTAATACATATTACTTTTTAGTTTCTTTTAGGAAGAGTACATACATATATTGTAAGGTGACTGGAATATATTTATTGGTATAAATAATTTAATAGAAAAAGCAAATTTTTTTAACACATTAAGGAACACCAAACTTTAAAGGTACAATTTTGTACATGCATTAATTTTTTTGTCTACCTCTAAGTTCCTCCATGACAACTCCAGAAATATTGAACTATTTCACAGAGTTTTCATGTGAATTAAACAATGAACAGACATTGTGCGACTCTATTAAGTGTATTCGGGTGATGAGTCTTCTATCTTGCTAAAATGATATAATATTAACTTATGAAGATGCAATATCAGTAGGCACCACAGGCATCTTGAACTTCCCACCTGAAATGGTAATTTATTAGTTCTGTTTCACACCTACCCGATGCCTTTTGTACCCAGCAGTACTTATATCTGGGATTAGGTTTTCAATGAATGACCACAGAATATAAAACAGAGAAAAAGCTTACAGTTTTTCCTATGAATCAAACTATTTGACAGCTTCCCCTATTCTTGTTTTTTTATTAAGGAATTTCCTTTTATTAATCTACTTTATATGTGTGCACAAGTTTTATTGAAATACATTACAGTATTCATAAGGATATCTCTTAGACAAACACATTATTTTTGGTTTTGGCCTATTTACACTTGGGAAAATTAAGAGATGTTAAGAATAATTTATTATAAAGAGGAGTTATAAAGAGGTCACTATAATTAGATGTATGAAGTTGTTTATAAAGAGGTCTGATGGAAAATAGAAATTATTTTTAAAAATAAATTAACCTAAAAGATAATTAATATATCCTGATGTTGCAAAATAAGATATTACAATGTGATTTTTATGCTATTCTGTTTATTTTATTACAGAAAGAATTAAAAAGCCAAAGTCATATATATTTTTAACAACAATATTTTCCCATACCCCAAAACTCTCATTTTTTGTGGGTAAGTGTAGTAAGTACCAGTAACCTATAAGTACCATTAATCTATGTGTACCTCATTATTTGCTGTTTCTCAGTTGGTTTTCTTATTTATTTATTTATTATTTTAAAGATGTGGGGCTAGGTATACAAATGTTCATTGTGCAGGTACCCTCTTCTGACAGTTTCCCTTAACTGCCAATCCCACCTCCCCTCCCCTGGCAGTTTCCTACGACTGCCAATCTTCTTCTCAAAGTATTGTGATAATTGTTCAAGGTCGGTTTATAATTTAGAGTCCGATTTTTTCTAACCATCCCTTTAATCACTTACGGAAGCAATGCCTCCTGTTTGATTATTTCTTTAGTGGGCAGCTCACTAATTTTCATGAGATTTTAAAAAATTGCTGAATAGCTTTTATTACTTAAATGAACAAAACTATTACTATTTTTTCATTTTTTTCCAAATACATTTCCATGTCACTTTTTTACAAACATTACCTACTTAAAGAAATAGTATTTATGGGTGCAGATACATATCTATGTTCCTATGTATTTACAATGCTTATGCGTATGCATTACCATCTATTTATTTATCTATCTATCATCCACCAATTTACCTATTTATCTATGTGTCTACGTCTCTGTCTATACCATTGTGAGACTGCCAGATTAAATGCAGGAAAATGTATACACAAAGAAGAGAACAAAAATCCTGTGGTCTATGAGTGAATAACTGAATGAGTGACACTTGAAACTATTGATAAATTAAATATTGACTGGCATTTGGCAACTACTTGGTAAATCCCCCATTGTTTAATTTTGGTAGATCATATAACTTCCTGAAAACAATATTGGCAAGAAAACTAGGACTCATGATCTATGAATCTCTAAGAACATAATAATAAAATCAATTATTTCGGCTAAGAAGAAGCTTTCTGTGTGTGGTATTGTCTCAGAGAGTCTGAGCTAACTCTACCTGTTAACAGAGTCAATGTTTTCATATTGTCTGGGTGTCTTCCAGGCTAAATTGCCTGAGCCTGGACTATATTAGTGATTCTATAGTAGCAGAATTCCATCTGGAAACCATACGTACACTTTTTTTTTTTTTAACCAATTTTCACTTGGTTATATTTATTGAACTTAGAGAAGTGCTGAGTGAGTCATGGCAAGCAGCCTGTCAAGTGAGAGGTGCCATCCAGACTGGCTGAAGTCAGCAGAGAGTCAACATCTTTATATGCAAGTAGTGACTGGTAGGCAACAACTTTGCTTCGCAATTCGTATATAAACAACAAAATAGATTTTATTAGTTGCACGAAATTATGGTTGTTGGAGATTGTTAGTCATTTTATCTAATGTAAAAATTCCTTCCCAAACATTCCATTGAGATGTCCACTCGGACACTCAGCATATTTCGAAAACAAGGCTGTGTAAGTCAAACATTTCCATTGTTGAATGCTTTTGATTGTTCCTTACAGCTTACCTTTTAAATTCTATATATATTTATAAATTCTCTCTCTCTCTCTCTCTATATATATATATGTAAAATATATATAAATTCTCTCTCTATATATAGAAAAACTAGCCCATCTGCCTGCTTTTGCAAAACAAGAACCTGAGAATTGAACAAATTAATTAAACAACACCTGTGGTCTCCAGGTACAGGTGATTTCATTATTAAATTAGAAGTTATTCTGAATATTCATGGCAAATTTCAACTCTGTTGACCCTATTGTTCCAAAACACTGTTCTTATCAGTTTCTGAAAAATGAGGATTTTCAATTCTTTTACCTGATACCTCTATTTCACATTTCCCAAGCATTGATCTCAGCATATTATTCTAAAGAATTGATTCTCGATGAAGGAAGAAGGGTACACTTTGGGTACATTTTGCAACATCTGGAGATATTTTTGGCTGTCATGACTGGGGAAGATAAGTACTACTAGAATCTAGTAGGTTAAGGCCAAAGATAATGCTTCACACCCTGCAAGAAACATGACAATTCCCCACAAGAAGAATGATTCGACCCAAATTGTCTTGCTCCAAGATTGAAAAATTGATCTAAGGCTACGCAGAATAAGTCCCATTATTTTTAACATATATCATACTTTAAAATATGTAATATTTTTCTGCATTTATGAGAGTCTATTTTAAAAAAACAGAATAAAGTGACTTACCCAGTGTTAGAGAGGTAGAACTCAGCTCTACCTGAACCCTGATCTACCTAGATTTATAATCAATGCTTGGTCTTCTTTATGCACTGGTTCCTAAGACAATGCTGGTTTCTCATGGGAGAGCTACCATGAAGTCAGGAGTAAATCATGCCTCTCCTTGTTGATAATTGGTTCCAAGACAGTTAACCAAAACCAGAGCCAATCTGGAATGTTTTTCAGTATGTTGTTTACTATCTAGGTATAGGGCATCTGCCTGTGTTCTTTTACCTGTAATGGTGTTGCCAAAAAATAATTCAACGCTTTTTTGTCTCTCTACTTTATAAGATGTCTACGAGTGACTTCTTCCAAATTTCTTTCCTCTCGATTGACTGGGAGGAAGAAAATGAGGAGTGGGAATTATGAGTCTTTTGCAGTTTACATAAATCTGTGTCTAGCAAGTGTTCATTCAGTGTTTGAGTATTGATGCACAATTTCCCCTATTTATATATTTTATGGATTCTTTGCAGATTATTTGTTAAAATTTGCACAGGAAATGTGACATGGTCTTGAAAGACTCAGGGACAACTAATAATCATAACTCTTAAAAATTTTTTACTTAGTGAGTAAATAACCTTTAAAAAAATAACTCAATAAAGCAATAGTTGAAGCAGTACAATAGCTAGGCCCAATAAAATTATCTGTGATAGCAAAACGACAGTGGAGGTAAAAGAAGAACATATGTCGACCTCAGTTTTTTTTTTTAGAAGATGTGATAATATGTGTTGGACAAAGCTTTGAGAGGAACTTGAAATCAGAAATGCAATTTTTTTGTTTTTTTGAGTTGGAGTCTCTGTCGCTCAGGCTGGGGTGCAGTGGCACACTCATGGCCACCACAGCCTCAACCTGCTGGGCTCAGGTGATTCTTCTGCCTCAGCCTTCCAAGTAGCTGGAACTACAAGCACGTGCCACCATGCCCAGTTAATTTTTTGATTTATTGTAGAGATGAGGTCTCACTAAGTTGCCCAGGCTGGTCTTGAACCCCTGGGCTCAGGCAATGCTCTCACCTTGGCCTCCCAAAATGCTGGGATTATAGGCGTGAGCCACCACACTCAGCCTAGAAATTTGACACAAATCAACCACTTCATTTTAGTTTGCATCAGCAGCATTAAAATCGATTAAAAAATAGATTAATGATCAATAAGAACATTTTTACGGTCAATTGATAGTGACTCTTTTATCATATTTTTTTCCACCAGGTTTGTGTTCTACTTATACACACATTTGCTAAAGTTTTAAAACTCCTATTATCCAGCATGGTAAACATATATTTTTTAGACTTTGATATTTTGACTTTTTGTTTATAAATATTACTATATTTTAAAAATATATTGACTAAAATTTCTTATAAAATAACTTTCTTGCTTAATCAAAATTCACTTTTGAAGACAAATGTAACTCTCCTGGAATTTTTAACTAGTCTATGTTTTCCTTATTCTTACCTCCAGTCTGCGCTCTAAATTTATTTCCCTGGTTCAGTCCAGCAACATCTATGGCAGCAATCATGTTCAGGATTAATTCTTCTTTTTTAATACAAAAGTAAGAACAAAATGCAGCCCAGGTGGAAGTTAGATGACAGTAAATAAAAGAACTGTAAAATGAGTCCAGAAAAACACAGGGATCTCCGTGGAATCAACCCTGCAGTATATTGAGAGAGAGAGAGCGCCGAATCCTAGCCACTGAGTGCACTGGGTTGCACCCTTCATCAATAAGGGTACCTAATCTCAAACCAGGTGAAGTGGGGACCAGAGTGAGGCCCAAACTTTTCCTGTACAACGACCATTTGTATACCTAACCCTGAATTGTACCCCACATCTTTAAAATAACAATTAGAAAAATAAAAATGGATGAAAAGACCTCCAGAATTTTCTAGCAATAACTGAATGTTGGTAAATGTAATACAATGTATCGAATCTCAATGTATGTTTTATTCATTATATATGTCTAAACCATTTTTATATGAATAGTTTTACTTAAAGAAAAATAATTAAACTCCTTTTATAATATCTTCTGTTCCACTTTTTCTATCCTCTTTTTATGCAGTTATTTTAGTTGAAGTTTGGCTGTCTTGGATTGCTGTGTTGATTTACCTTTTCTAATTTCTTTTGGTTGTGAGTATTGGTTTTTCTTTTTAATTCACATTGTCTTCAGTTTTCTGAATATTTTATTTTATCCAAAGACAGTTTTTGTTTTATGTATCTTGATCTTTCACTTTCAGGTTACAGAGTTTTTTGTAAAGTTTGCCAGAAATCATTTGATTTTATTGAATAATCAAGTAAAAGAGAGAAGCCACTATGTGCTTTTCATTCTTGAGTAGAATTTTCCAACTGCTATGCTTTATTTTAGGATGAGTTGGTGAAGAGTTGTCCATTTAACTAAGCATTCCCAAATGCCAAAATGTAGATAATTTATTCTGGGCTACAACTCTATCTATCCTAGTCCTTCCAGTTATAAAATCACATTTGTTTATATGATTTACCTGGAAGGTAGATGCCTGCCTTCTATTTCTCTTGTTTGCAGAATGGTGGGCTGTCAGTTGTTCTGCCATGCATATCAGGGTATTCTTTATTACTTATTTCAGAGGTCCTGTGAAATTCAGAATTGGGAAGTAAGCTCTTTTCTTTTTTTGGAGCATGTCCTGACTATAGCTTGTAGTACCCTATTTTATCAGCCAACATAATTCTAACTGTTCTTTTTCTTCTACATATTTGTTACAACCATCTTTCCACTAATGGTCCCACACCAATGTTCTGTTTATTGATGAGGGTTTATATGTCTTTCACAATAATTTTAATTAGGCAAGCAGATAAATTCAGTTCAAAATTGAGGCAGAATTCTCAATTTCCTATTTAACGTTTGTTATTTTGATAAGTCTGAATCCTTGGCAGGAGACACTATCTTACTCATCTTTTCTTTCTTGGTACTTGGCATAGTATTCTCAGAGTTGGCACTCAGTGATGTTGATCTGTTGAATTAATGTTTCTCTTCAAAACGACCCTTAGTTGGCACTTACTTTTCTTTCAAGAGGAAATATAGAAAAATGCTACTAAACTTCCACCTGTTCATTCTAATTTAATAAAGTAAATATTGCACCATAAAATTTGGAAAGAGAGTAAATTAGAAACATGAAAATTAAAGTATTTTTTAATGTTGACTTAGTAAATGCTCAAAAATTGAGTATATCACTGACCAAAAATTCTATTAACTTAGGCAGTTATATATATTTTGAGAGGTTTAGAAGAAATTAGACAATAGTAGATAAAAATAAGGAGATCGAACTTAAATTTCAGGTAAATACTATCATTACTCCAACTTATATTTGTGGTTTTAAAATTATGTTAGTGCATTTTTGTTTATCTTAAATCCAAAACATAAAAATAGTGTGATTCAATTGCCATTTTATTTTCATTTGTGAAAAGTGATAATTTTATTGAACTTAATCTATAATCAAATATTTCAGGACACTTGAGTGCCTTTGTATTTTAAAGAAAATTAATGTTCAGATATAACAAAGGCAACTCAGCCTCTGCTATTAAAAAGATAATTATTTTACCTCTAAAATAGTTCTAAAAATATGTACTCATAAATTTTTGACTAAGATTAAAGAGGACATTCAAGTTGCAAGCTGGGCAACATACTCTGAGTTAAGCTTTAAAGTTACTCAAAGTAAAATTGTCAAGCAAGTTTGAAGTGAAACAAACATCAAGAACAATTTTTAGCAATATTTTGTGATATAAAAATGACTACTTTGTTTTCATTACTAAAGTATATTTTTGCAGCAATATTATCTGTGTTGGCCATTTTGTTATGGAAGCTATCTAAACACCGTTTTCAAATAAAACCTGTCTTAATATTTGCTGCTCATTATACTGTTTTCTCTGACTCTAAATCTTAATATTTTCTTTATTTAACACCTTTAAATTTTCATCTGTGCTCCTTGAAAAAGTTCAATTATCTCAGCCCTTTTAAGCAGAGGCAAGAGTTTGGGAGCAAACAGCAGTAACATTTAACATGAGATGTTCAACAAGGTTCATGTTCAGGAGTATTATGAAATGCACTTTTTCATTATTTTTCTTTCAATTATATTGAGTTCTATTAAGCATCACTGGGTAACAGAAAGAACGTAGTTTCTGGAAGTAAATGGTCCTGGATTTCAACTTGGTTCCCCAGTTTCTGATATCTTGGAAATGTACTTAACACCTTTAAGATTCCATTGCCAAGTCTGTCAAGGGCTTGTGTGAGGACTGAATGATATAAGAGTAGCACAGTGATTGGCATAGTAAGCTCATAATATACATTGGCTCTCTCCATCCTATCTAAAGGCAGTATCATTTAAAAAAAAATACTTGAATTCCATGTTTAAATAGTCATCATCTCAGTTCACGTGCAAAGTAGTGCCTGACAAAAGACATGTAAAAAATAATTTTAATAGCTTTAGGGGTACAAATGGCCTTTGGTTACACAACTGCTTTGTGGTAAAGAATTCTGGGCTTTAAGGTGCACCTGTCATCCCATTAGAGCACATTGTACCGAATAGGCAAATGTTTTTGTGCTTCTGCCCCTTCCCCTCCTCCAACTTCTGAGTCTCCAGTGTTCTTTACACCATTTAATATGTCTTTGCAGACCTTTAGCTTAATTCTCACATATAAGTGGAAACATGTAATATTTGATTTTCTGTTCTTGTGCTATTTTACTTAGGATGATGATCTCCAATTTTATCCAAGTTGTTTCAAATGGAGAAATATCCCATGCTCATGGATTGGAAGAATCAATATTGTTAAAATGACCATACTGCCCAGAGTAATCTACAGATTCAGCACAATCCTTATTAAACTACCAATGTCATTTTTCACAGAATTAGGAAAAAAAATTCTAATTCATTTGGAATTCAGAATGATCTAAAAAAAACCCAAAACAATTGTAAGCAGAAGAACAATATTGGAAGCATCACATTACCCAACTTCAAATTATAATACAAGACTATAGTTACCAAAACAGCATAATATTGGTACAAATCCAGACACTTGAACCAAAGAAACAGTATACAGAATTCAGAAATAAACCCAAATCCTACACCAACTGATCTTTGACAAAGCAGAAACACACTGGATAAATAGCACCTTATTAAACAAATAATGCCAAGAAGATTGGCTAGCTATGTGCAAAAAAAAAAAAAAAATTAAACATGATTCCTATCTCCCCTCATACACAAAAATTAACTAAAATTGATTAAGTAATTGATTAAATACTTAAATGTGACACCTGACACCATAAAAATCCCAGAAGAAAACTTAGGAAAAACTCTTCTGGACATTGGCCTAGGCAAAGAATTTATGACTAAGATGACAAAAGCAAATTCAACAAAAACAAAAATAAATAAGCAGAATTGAAATAGACTGAAAAGCATCTGCACAGTAAAGAAAATAATCAACAGAGTAAATAGACAACTTACAAAATGAGAAACTGGGACACTTGCAAATAATATATCTGACAAAGGACAAACATCCAGAATCTACAACGCATCAAAGCAAATCAGCAAGGAGAAAAGTTTAAAAAATGAGCAAATGATATGAACAGAAATATCTCAAAAGAAGATATACAAATGGTCAACACACATATGAAAAAAATACTCACTACTAATCATCAGAGAAATGCAAATTAAAACCACGATGAGATACTACCTCACACCAGTCAAAATAGCCATTATTAAAAATTCAAAAACCAATACAGTAGATATTGACATGGATGTGGAGAAAAAGGAATGCTTATACAATGTTGGTGGGAGTGTGAATTAGTACCTCTATGGAAAACAACATGGATATTTTTTTAAAAAACTAAAAGTGGATCCACCATTTGATCCCGCAATCTCACTACTAGGTATCTGCCCTAAGGAACTGAGGTCATTACACAAAAAAGACACTTGTACTCATATATTTATAGCAGTGCAATTCACAATAGCAAAGATGTGAAATCAACCTAAATGCCCATCAACTGATCAGTGCACACACACACACACACACACACACACACACACTAGAAAAATGTTTAGCATAAAAAGGACAAAAGCATTTTAAAAAAATTAGTAGAGATTGAGTCTTGCTATATATCCCAGGCTAGTCTTGAACTTCTGGTCTCAAGAGATCCTCCTGCCTGAGCCTCCCAAAGTGCTGGAATTACAGACTTCAGCCACTGGGCTGACCCTAAAAGGCATTTTTTTTTTTTTTGGTAGTGAAAAATAAACCATTCGTTTACCACTTAAGACTTTTTTATACATTATTTTACACAACTCAGGTGTGCTTTGCCTGAAGGCATACTGAACTTTTATTGGTTTGACCTGTGGGAAAATAATACTGAACATGATGAAATCAGAAAATATACCAGTCGTAAACTTAGTTCCCAAGAAAGCAAATCAGTAAGATGTTTCTAAGAACTTGGTTTAATCTAGCTTCATAATGAAGAATATATGAGATAGAGCACATGATTTGTAGTAGAGAGACCTACATTTCTCTAAATGGAGAAACAGGGTAAATTACATTATTAAATTGTAGTTGAGGGGGAAATTCATATTCTGTATATTTTTTTGGAGGAAAGAAAGAGAGCAATAAGTTAAGAGTCTATCATTCTGATGTTAGTACTCAATAGTTTATAAAGAATAAAAATATCAGTAGCAAGTGAAATTTTAAAAACAGACAAAACACAAAGTTGGGACAAACAGAAGGCTTAAGGTGTTGGAAGATTGATTCATTGAGAATGAGGGCTTACAATAATTCCCTGAGTGATTGAATATATGACCCTACCTTCAGTTCCTGAAAAATCCCAAACTACTCATTGGGAAATAAAGTCAAAAGTACAGTCTTGTGGATGAATTAACAAATTCAAGGAAAGAGAACTCTGTAGTTCACAGAAAATAATGTTGTTTAAGCATTTTCTTAATTCTTTCCTCAACAGCTTGGACCTATGATTGACTTAGGAACTGAATTTATGGTGAAACTAGATTGATGGTAAAAACAAACTCAGGTGAGGCTAGTAAAAGTACGAACTGTTACCATTACTTACAGTAATACTTAGTCTCTAAATTAAAAATTCATTTTATATTATTAAATTCAGATAAGATACTAGAAAATTGGAAACAAAAGCAAGTGAATAAAATAAAATTTCATTTAATGTATTGGTATTGTTTTTGTTTTGAAAAGATATAGATTTTTATTTTTGATTCTGTTCTGTTTTTGTGTTATTTTTACTTTATATGCCGGCGCATAAGTAGTGAATTGGAAAAAGAAAATGTGGTATATATGCACCTTGGAATACAACACGGTCATAACAAAGAATGAAATCATGTCATTTGCAGCAACATGGATGAAGCTGGAGGCCATTACATTAAATGAAAGTTTTAAACTTATTAAAGTTTGTACATTGGTAGAAAAAAAGCACAAAGAAAGCAAAAATCCTCTATAATGTCAGCTTGTCAAGGAAGTAACTAAAATGTCAGTATTTTTGAGAGTTTTAGCTATGTGTTTTGTGTGTATATATCTATTTGTGTATACAAGTATTTGCATATATATACTTCTCTTTTATAAAATTCATAAATTATTCATATAATGACTTGCAATCTGCGTTTTCACTTTATACATTGCAATTATTGTCTCAGTTACATACTCTTCTAGAACACCATTTAAATTATTGCATAGTATTTAATGATGTCATTGAAAATTTAACAAATTTTTAAAATTATTTCCATTCAGGGGCCAATTGTCAGTTAACTTATTCTATACTCTTTCCTTTCTGTTTGTGATAGTAATTGATGCATAGAAGTCCATTGTCATGTGACTTTGCAGTGCAGCCCAGTAATGAAAGTTGAATATAATGCCTCCTTTCCCCACTTCCATTGACTTGGATCATGGCTTTGTGGTTTGCTTTGAAAAATAGAATACAAGCAAAAGTGTGATAATGCTTCCATTTTCCCAAAAGACTTTAAATGGTGTCTAGTGTTTAAATTCACTTCTCTGTCATGAGACCATGTGCTTGATATTGGAGTTTCTTCAGAATGTGACATGATAAGAAAACACATTGAGCCCAGTAGATGCAGGCAGGAAGAATTGGACCTGTCCCGCAGCTTTATGTGCATAAAATAATTATTTGCTTTTATAACCGATATTTTCAGATTGTTTACTACCAAACAAAATTTGACCAATGCAGTTATTATATAGAGTGCTTATTGATGATCTTTGTAGACTTCTCTTTCTGTGCATTCATTATTCCATTTCAATAGATATTGGAAAATCCATAGGACAATAATTTGAATTGGTGCTTTATAAGATACTCATATTTTTAAGATCTCCCGTAACAAATATATAAGACAACCCATTTTGCTGCATAACAGCAAAAAAGGAGTATGAGGATTAAAAATACATGTATATAACATGATTTAAAGAGCATCTTAAATAAAAGTTAAAATATATTGCCTGTAATATTTTACACTTTTTCTCAATTTTCCTAATTTGGCATTTAAAATTATTTCTTAAATTACAGTACATTGTATATTTTAGAATACTTCATGGGAAATGTTATGTGACATAGATGAGCAAATGTTATTGTCCCATTGTTATGATCCAATCCCAGGTTGATGGACTCCCAAATCTTTAGGGAATATCAAAATAGCCTCATTATTCTTGCATAAAATAATTTGAACTTAGCTCTTACTCTCAGTATAAAATCAAGTAATAGTTCACTCTGTTCGTCAGAGGACCCATTATTTGCTAGAGATTCCATGAACATCATCAAGTATTAATTAATAGCAACAGGAGCATTATACCACTAGCAAACATGATAAATCCTTTACCAGTGCCTGTTTCAAAGTTGGATCCTTCTCTTACAAATATACTTTAAGTACTATATAAGGTGGGAACAAAGGAGGAAACTATTTATTCACTGATGGAACAACAGCAAGATGTTAAGACAAGTGTAAGTTGTCTTATTTTTGGTCTCAATCCAAATTATTAAGGCATAGTATGGAAAACAATGAAAGAAACACTAATTAAATACTCATTATTTGTCAGCTACTGTATTTTGCAAGTATTTTTATAATAGCTGTTAACTGTTTTCCCCTGTATAGATTTTTCTTTTATCTTTTAAAAAGAATATTCTTCTTCCCTCAAAATATAGCTAGAGATGAAAAGTTATCACTTTGCTAATGAATGCATTTCTTATAGTTAGATGTGGCCTTCTTGGTTAATAACGTCTGAGCTTAAGTGATGTTCACAATTTTCATACCAAATTTTTGCAAAAGAAAATCACGTGTCTTCTATATCTTTTCCATTCTTTTCAAGTGCTGAAACCAGACCATAGTGTTTTAAGAAGCAATAACCATGAAGGCGACAGAAATATCAGAATATGACAAAGTAACAAGAGTAGAAACAAGCTGTATCCCTGAATTATTCTATAGAATAGAGTACAGATCCCCTCAATCACTTGCTTATCTTGGGACACTTAACATGAGACAAAAATAAACTGTAATCTTGTTTAAATAACTCTATTTTCAGATGTTTTTTTCAATGGAATGATCTATATGGTAATTACTCAAAACACTGACAAGTGTTTTGTCATTAAAACACATTAAAACACACACATACATACACACAACTCTGAAATATTTGATGTTGTCTTAAAACTTGAGAGACAAACCATATTGCCGGTTGAAAAGTTGATGATCCTCATTACGCTATTGTAAAATATTTGTTTAAGTTGTTGTTTGATGACCTGGAAGGCAAACGATATGCTCACTAAGCCAAGAGTTCTAGGGGAAATAGATGAGAATTCAATAATTTGAGGCCTTTCAAAAATTTTGGAAAAGCCACTCAATTATTAAGGGTTTCAGATATTATTCTTGTTCAAAAATTTTCTCTGAGGCCTCTCTTTAAGAATTTCAGGTAGATATTGTTATTCAGACCTGTGGCAAAGATTCTTTCAAGAGAGTTATTTTGGATGCTTATTGCTTCATACGACCTCCTTAAAACCAAGGGTCAACAGATGATCCAAGTACAGATGCCAGTAAACACAAAAGAAACTGCAGGCTTATATATTGTGTCAAGAGGAGATCTTTAGGTTTAGTTACTTTAAAGTGTGGCTTTTTGGAAGCAATTAGACCAGAAACACACTACAAAATTTTATTGCCAGAGAACCAAGACTGAATTATAACAATATCTTTGATTGTTTTATTCCTATAAAAGTCCTCAAATTCTCAAACCTAGTATAGCAGGAAGGAGATTTCAAAAGTTCTCCATCCCCTAGAGAAGGCACACATTCTAATATTCAATTAAATGTGATTATGCAGAAAAATTATGCATCAATCCTTGTAGACTACATTTTGTTGCATTATCAAAATCTTTATGGCATAAGATTTTTAAAAAATAGTTTTATTTCTGGAGTCCACAAGGTCTAATGTGAGTTCAGGCATTTCTCCAGATCTGATCACTTCTATGGTTTAGCATTATACCTTCGTACTTTCATGTCAACTTATGTTTCTATAACCATTAATGTGATTCCAAATAATTTACTGACCAAAGCAAGTCATGGGGTCATATGCAAATTCAAGAATGAATGAAAAATAGTTATTCCTATGACTTTAAAGTAGAGGAGAGTCCATTAGTATTGATTACTAATAATATCTACCTGAAATCAATAATAAAATATCTCTTCAGAAGCAAATGAGTTCCTTCCAGAGAGGAGAACCAGGTACAGCCAGATGGGCTAACTGAAGGACTTACTCTATTGACAGACCAGGATTCTCCTTGATTCTCTCCTATTAGGAATTGACTAGCTTGTATTCTTCTTTTTGTCAAGTGATAATTTTTATTGTATTTAACCAATTCCAATTTTCTCATTATATATTCAAAGTGAGAAGATAATTTATTCTTGATACACTAGTCAGTTTTTACATGCAGACTCAATGGCAGAGACATTGCATTTCTCAGAGATACTGCATTTTGAACTGGATTAAATAATTACTTGGAAATTTGGAGTTTCTTCATTGGAAAGAGAGTAAATGTATTCTACATCAAGGAAAATGATCAACATAGCTTTTTTTTTTTTTTTTAACTAGATAGCAGATTATTACAGAGACTGCTGAATGTCTCTGGAGACTAATATAAATATTCTCTTTTGTGACAGAATCCCTAAGGTTTTAGTTGGTACTATGACCACCTATGTAATTTTGCATCCTCTGGAAAGTAAAGGCCAACTTAGATCCAAAAGAAATTTAAATTGCATACATATATATCATGCAAGCTAATTGTAAAAGGGTTAAAGTTGGTAAAGAGTACCTTATGACCATAATACAATAAGCAAAAGAAAATGAAAGACAAAAAATAATAAAGGTAATTTGATTAGAAAATAAGAGTCTCAGAGTTTAGTGAAGATTTGAGAAAGTATATGCCAAACCTATAAAGAGCTCCCCCCCCACCAAATGACCATAATAGGAGTGTCTAGCTGAGCAGAAATGGTTTACCTTTTAGCACCCCAAGAAGCTTAGCGATTTCTTGGTATGGGCTAAGAGAGAGTATCCTTGGCTTGAATGTTACGGTGAATACAAAGATGTATGGAAGAAGAATTCCGTGGATGCTGTCAACCATCTACACTCCTTACAGTATCTCCTCTTTTTTTTTTTTTTTTTTTTGAGTTGGAGTCACACTCACTCTGTGGCCCAGACTGGAGTGCAGTGGCACGCTCCCGGCCACCGCAGCCTCGACCGGCTGGGCTCCAGCGATCCTTCCGCCTCAGCCTTCCAAGTAGCTGGAACTACAGGCAGGCGCTACCACGCCCGGCAATTTTTTTTTTTTTTAATTTATTGTAAAGATGATGTCTCGCCAAGTTGCCCAAGCGGGTCTCAAACCCTCGGGCTCCCAAAGCGTGGGATTACAGGCTGAGCCACCGAGCCCGGCCAGTCTCTCCTCTTAAGGGAGATCTGGGTGGTATACTTCCAAGGCTGCATATCACCCCAACTAGAAACTACTTTGTTTTTTAATCAATCTTTCTTGCAGCTATGTGAGGCCCCATGTCTGATTTGTATGAATGAAATAAAATAAGAGTGTGGTATTTTATAAGGCAATTGCTTGCTTTTCATTTTCTCTTTTTTCCCTCATTACAAAGGCTAACATTTGAATGATAATATGTAAAATAAGTAAAATTCCTAGGTGATTATAAATCATAAAGAGAGAAGGTATCTGAGTCTCTATGACTTTCCACTGGGCTACCATGCTGTATCAGTTTCCTATTCCTGAACCTACTGCTCATCTCTAGAATGTTACACAAGACATACTTACTCTTCTGTCTTGTTTGGATAGATATCTTGGAGTCTCTTTGTTGTAGCAAATAAACTTACCTAATACATAAAAAGAAATTCCCCCATTATCTAATACAAAGTGTCCCAATAGTGAGTAGAAGTAACTATACTTAAAAATTCATTCTCTGAGTTTCCATCAGTAGAACTAGTAACCAGTGGAACTACTAATCAACAGAATTGTAAATTGTAAGAATTGTAGTAAATTGTAGAGCAAGTCCTAACCAGAAGTAAATTGTAGAGCAAGTCCTAACCAGAAATATGTATAGTTCTTAAAATCTCACCTAGATTCCAAAAACTAGAGTTCAAATTTTAGCTCCAGTATTTACTAGCTGTGTGATGTGTGAGAAATCATTTAGCTTCTCTAAATCTCTTTTCCCTCTCTACTATAACATGGTCATTATATTTGTACCTGTTTTATGTGGTTATAAAGATTAATTAAATATGTAAAAACATATTGTTCTCGATACATTTAAAAGCTAAATATTGTGGGGTTTTTTGGGGTTTTTTTTTTTTGTTTTTTTTTTTTGAGTTGGAGTCCCTCTCGATCGCCCAGACTGGAGTGCAGTGGCCGCTCCCAGCCACCGCAGCCTCGACCTGCTGGGCTCTGTCGATCCTTCCGCCTCAGCCTTCCGAGTAGCTGGAATTACAGGCATGCACTGCCATGCTCGGCTATTTTTTTTATTGTAGAGATGAGGTCTCGCCAATTTGCCCAGGCGGGGCTCGAACCCGCGGGCTCAGGCAATCCACTCAGGTCAGCCTCCCCAAGCGAGGGATTACAGGATGAGCCACCTAGCCCGGCTGAATACAGTTTTTTTCTTCCACTCTATGCACATAAAGACCCCAAGTAAAAAAAATGACTTTCTTAAGCATAACATTACAAGGACTTAAGGATCACTTTCTAGAAGCCAAGAATGAAGACCAAATTTCTTTGCTCATAAAATTTCTTTGCTGCATATCTTTCTATTTGTTCAGATGCTAATGCATTTTTTGTATTTTGGCTGTTGCAGAATGAAGTGAAATTCCAGTGATGTTTCTCTTTATCTAGTTTTGTGCTCCTCTAACAGCCCATAGAAATGCACAATTCAAAATAAAACATTGCTTCTAAATGCTAATATGGGAATGGAAAAATTGTGTCTCTTTTTTAAAGCATATATGTTTGCTATACAGAGTGGTTACCACACACTGTGCTAGAAGTTC
>CAUYQG010069888.1:0-24064 GCA_963574415.1 Tarsius wallacei
TAGCGCGCGCCTGTAGTTCCAGCTACTTGGAAGGCTGAGGCGGAAGGATCGCCGGAGCCCAGCAGGTCGAGGCTGCAGTGGCCGGGAGCGGCCACTGCACTCCAGTCTGGGTGACAGAGTGAGACTCCAACTCAAAAAAACAAAAACAAAAAACAAATAAAAGCAAAGTTATTGCCCAATCTAGATGGCATCATTCCTTCTTATGGAAAGAGCCTAGATACCACTGAATTAGGCAAATGACATTATTTTCTTGGGTTGAAAAGTAAAGACCCATGGAGTAAATACATGCCTGCAATAGTTCATCTAGCTGACCAGGGAACTTTGGAATACAAATTAGGATATGCATATATAATGCTTCTAGGATTTAAGACTCAGCATATATGATCCTAGAAATACTAAGCATAGGTTTGAATAGGCTACAGCTATGCAATGCATGCCACTAAAATATTTATTGTCCTTTAAGCACTTTCTAACAGAATTTCTTTCACGTTGAGCCTTTAGATATTTATTATCAAAGACTTGTTTTTTTCTCTTTGAAATTGTTTTTTCTCCCCAGTTTGCAGCACTTTAATAATGTGAAGTGCTTCACTCTAGAGAAGCACTGAAGCAAAGAAAAGCTTAGTGGAGCTATACTGAGAGAATGAAAACATGTCACATTAATTCCGACTTCCCTTTCTGTCCTCCTTCTATCAACTAAAGAAAGTTATTCTTTAAAAAATTATATGAAAACATACATATACCAGAAGATTGAGTTGTGTTTGTGTGTGTGTGTCTATTGCTTTTACATGTATAGAACAAAAACCTCCATAAAGCTGCTAAAGCTTTCTGACATCATCAAGTTCTTTTCTTTGAGTCATTAAGTTGCTGAAGCCCAGAGAATCAAATTTTGTTTAGGGCTCTTTGATAATGTAGTAACACAGTAAATTGTGATTCACCAATTAGCTCATGTAATTAGAAAATCTAAAAGCATGCTCTGATTGGGTGATAAGTACACATAAATCCACTGTCATTGTCATTCTATATTTTTACTTATTATAACTATAATTACACCTTCAGCTGATGGTGCTTTATTCAAATTATTTATGGAAGAGTATCTACAAATATCTTTTTTTAGAAATCAGAAAGATAAATTAGTTACTTAGGTCATTCATTCACTCTTTTTCCTTTCATCAATCTTTTTTCTTGCCAAGCTCTGTGTCAGGCAATGGGGCTGGCTATCTGGTCTTGTCTTAATAAAGTTCTCAGTCTGCAGTACTATATTTAAATTTTTCTGAGATGGAAAAGTAAACAGAAGTTAGAATTCTACAAAAATTATGATTTTAGAGTTGAAAATTAGTCTTTCTGGTTGATTCCTAAATTCTAATGATGTTGCCAAGACATGTATCAGAAATAAGAAACAGCCAATTTGAGAATTTTCTTGCTCATCGGTTTGCCTGGTTGAGAAAACCTCTGTGATAGATAAAAAATGGGAAAGGGATATTTGTTAGATTAATTTAAAGCAACTCTTCATACTCTATGCCCATCTGTTGAAACATGTCTGGCTGTATTTAAAATGTATTTATTTCTCTGTGTAAATTCAAATTAATTCAAGGGTTGGTTAGATGATTAAAAAATGTGTCATTAGAAATTTCAAAATGTGTTCTACTTTGTTCTTTTCTTATTGCTACTGAAGTACATGGACATGATTACATGGTCCAGGGCTTCCCAATAAATATCACAAAAAAATAATGGGGATGAATTACCTTAGTTTGCGCCAATAAAGAAAAGATATTTCTTAGCAGATGCAGTCATTTTAATGCTATTTTACTACAACAACAACAATATATGTTTGGGCTGCTATTATCACTGATTTTTAAGGTTATATTTTAGTGTTCAGTAATACAATTTAAAATGATACTAGAAAATTATTTCACTTATAATTATAACATTGCCCCTCGATGATTTGTTTTTTGAAAACTTACAATGCATATCTTGTATTATTCACCCCCTCCCCCCAAAAAATCACAAAATTCTAAGGGGAGTAATAATCTTGGATTATTTTTATAACATCTCACTCATATATTTTAAAATAGTTTGGATTATATTTTATTTGGATGAAAACACATATGACAAACATCAAGAAAGTGTGGTTTATTTATAGCTAGAATGAAAATTTAACCCCCAAGCATTTTTTAAAATGCAGCTGTCTCCTCCTCAGCATGTACTTAATAGTTTTCTTTCTTTTTCACTCCTATTTACAGGTCAATGGAACAGAAATTGAATATGAATTTGAAGAAATTACATTGGAGAGGGTAAGAATTTTTTTCTTAAATACAGAGTTCCAGTCTTGCAGTCCACATTCTACATCTTAATGGGTTGTCTTGTGAAATTATACAATTGTGTGTTATAACCTGGAACTCACAGGCCTCACAATGAGAATATCAATTAAATGCTCACAGTAGAAAGCATTGAGACAGCATACCAAATAAGAGAATATTTAGTATGTAAATCACATTGCCAGTATTTGGAGAAACTAATGGGATAGAGAGATGTTTAATAACATTGTTCAAGCGGAGCTCGGTGGCTCAGCCTGTAATCCTGCGCTTTGGGAGGCTGAGATGAGTGGATTGCTTGAGCCCTCAGTCCGAGACCCACCTGGGCAACTTGGGGAGACCTCATCTCTACAGTAAATCAAAAAATTGGCTGGACATGGTAGCGCGTGCCTATAGTTCCAGCTACTTGGAAGGCTGAACGGAAGGATCGCCGGAACCCAGCAGATCGAGGCTGCGGTGGCCAGGAGCGTGCCACTGCACTCCCATCTGGGTGACAGAGTGAGACTTCAACCGAAAAAAAAAACCAAAAAACCAAAAAAAACCCCAAAAAAACATTGTTCAATACTTTATTCTTAATGTTTTTCTTATCTGTGGTTTGGCTATATATATTTCTTAACTATGTTATAAAATATATGTGGTATTGATACTATCATCATAACTATAGTTACCATACATTTCTTATTTAGTTAAAAAAAAGTGATGGATTTTAAAATCACCTCCATAGAGAACGCAGCAGCCCCATCGACTCTGCAAATATGCTGGTAGGATCTTGGTAAAGTCCTTTGATAAATTAAGGAAACTCTGTGCAACACAGCCCTAATATATTCCAATGTTTTATAAAACAAGAAAAAGGCCAAAGACCATGTAGAAAAAATTGCCAAAAGGCATTAGTAGGACATTCATTAAAAAAGAAAAGATTAATTATTTTTTTAAAAAATTGTAAGTATATGTTCGCAAGGATACAGTGAAAAGGAAATGCAGATACACTGTTGGTGGAAGTGTAAATTAGTACAAACGTTATGGAAATCAATATGGAGACTTCTCAAAGAACTAAAAGTAGATCTAATGTTTGATCCAGCAATCCTATTACTACACAAAGTAAAAGAGGTTATTATACGGAAAGACACCTGCACTCACATGGTTTTTGCAACACAATTCACAACTGCAAAGATGTGAAATCAGCCCAAATGGTCATGAACTGATCAGTGGATAAAGAAAACGTAGACATATATATTATATTCCATAGAATACTATTCAGCCATACAAAAAGAATGAAATAATGTTTTTTGCATCAACTTGGATGGAATTTGGAGACCATTACCCTAGGTGAAATAACACAGGAATTAAAAACCAATACTGTTCTCACTTAGAAGCTGGGAATTAAGCTATGGATTTGCAAAAGTATATAGTATAATATAAAGGACATTGGAGACTCAGAAGGGGGATAGTGGAGAAGTGGGGGATAATGGGGGAGGACTGAGGGATAAAAAAATCACCTATCAGGTCCAATGTGCACTAGTGGAGATGACTGATGGGTACTATAGTACTTCCATGTAATAAAAAAAAATTGTACCCCTAAAGCTATTTAGATTTATAAATACATAAATAAAAAGAAAGTATTAATAAACTTGGAAAATCTGTTCAACCTCATGAAGAACAAAGAAAGACAATGAGAACAGTTTTTGTGTCTCCAATTGGCAAAATTTAAAAGGAATGTGAATATTCAGTGTAAATGAGTGGTCCTCAAAATTAGTGCAACCTAAAAGAGCAATTTAGAAACATCGATCAAAAAAGCCCCTAAAATAGACATACTTTTTGACCTAGAAATTGTACTTATAGGAATATACAAATACACAAAGAATATTTACACTGGTATTGTTTATCATAGGAAAGATTGAAAAAGATAAGAGATTTAGCATTTAATTATTATGTCCTTATAATAGAAATTATTTGAAAATGTATTGAAGTCATACTTTAGAAAAATGCTAGTTACAAGGTTAAAAGGTTTACCTATATTACATTATTAAATTGAAAAATTAAGTTTTAAAGTTGTATTCAAAATATAATTCAGTAAACACTTACAAAACAACACATACATAAATGCATACATAAACCTGGAAGGATATATACAAAATGTTAAAAGTAGCTAACTCTTGGTAAGGATATTTTGAGTAATTTTTAGTTTCTTATTCTTGTTTATATTTATTTCCTAAACCTTCCATAATAAACATACAATGCATTTAAAATAATAAATAAAAATGTAAGTGTGTCTCTCTAAGTTATCATTCAAGCATGAATTAAGATTTTAGGCCTGCAATTTAATTTATATCCCCTTTATAGTTTAGTGATTATTTGCTTTCCTGAGTCAGGGGATTTCTCATTGTCAGTCTAATTTTTATTGAGTGTGAGTGTCTTTAAAAGGAAATTTACACAGAAAGTTAAGCATTTGACAGATGGGGTCTTTAAAACTTCCATTATGGACTTTGATGAAATTTTAATGGCATGCTAAATGGAGAAAAGTGAAGCTTAGGGAAAATTAGCCCTAATAAGAAAAAAAGAACATATTTCTCCTAAATCATTAACCTCTTCAAGACTGGCTATATTATTTGTGGGGTGCAGCGCAGAATGAAAACATGGTTGTTTTTTTTTTAAAACACAGAACTCAATGTGACTCAACAGATCTCATGCCCATGAACCTGACCCTTCTCCCTTCCCTTGACTCTTAAACATCTTGAATAGAAGACCACTTAGTTACCCTGGTTTTATAGGTCAAAAAATAATTAGAAGCTAATGTTTGTGTGAGATGGAACATTCAGTAGGAGTCAGACCATTGTGGGTACTAGTCTGGATTTGGACAAGTGCTTCCTGGTCTAGGGCATGTCAACTCACCTTCCTAACTCCCTACCCTAAGGTTCCAGGTCATACTCTGACCCTTGTAATTGTCATCTAATGCACCCCCATTTCCAAAGCCTCTCTGTCAAGTGTCATCTTCTCTGAACACCACTCTCTGTCTATCCTTGTCATTTATTCTAGTGTTCTCACTCCAAAAATTATTCAACCCCATTAGAACCTTGAATCATTGATTTCACAATTTTCCCCAGTTTTTACCCTTCTGTATGACCTTCCTTCCCTCCTCACCCAGCATCTGGTCCATCACTCTCATTCTCCTTCTCATGCACTCTTGACTTTTTTCTCCTCTCCCTCGTTGTACTCATCCAGCAGAATCCTAGTCCTGGTTAGCTTATTCTGGCTAAACTAACACTTTCCTATTCTTTCTATGCTAGCTCTGAAGAACTAGATGTGGTTAGAAAGACGCTCACTCATCTCAGTTTAAATTTTTCTTTATTGATTTCAAATGAACTTTCAAAACCTGTCAATTCTTGCATATTTCTTTAGAAAGAAAAATCACTTTCCTGTTCTCTGGGACAACAATTTTGTATCTGATTTTATCTACTCAAATCTCAACATCCCCCATTCTCATCCTCACGTTTAGTTGTTGATCTCCCTTCCTATGTTCTTGAGAAAATTCAAGCAATCAAATGAAAACCAACTCTCTTTCCTACCTCCAGGCTTGCTAGCACACTATCCCATGACAATGAAGGAAATTGCCTATTCCTTCTTGAGGCAAACTCTTTATTGTCTACCTGGACTCTACAACTTCTTGTCCATTTAATGACTTTCCTTCTGCAGTTATCTCCTCTCACTTCTGCAATATCAGTTTATCTTTTCTATTTTCCTAGGTAACTTTAATATACATGGCATAATATCTTTCATCTAAAAAAATTTTAATAAATAACTATCCTGTGACTCTGTTTTCCCCTCCTACTATTGCCTCATTATCCTATTTTGCTTTACCAAAATTCTAGGAAAATTGTCTATTTTCATTAACTTTACTTTATTATCTCATTTTCTTATTAACCTATTTCATGTTTTGTTCCCCACAACAGTGCAAAAACTGCTCCGATCAGTCATGACAAGTTCCATCTTGTTAAATTCAAGCATCAGTTCTCAGTCCCAACTGACTTCTCAGCCCCATTTGATGTGTCTTCCTTCCTCAAAGATATTATTTCTTAAACTTCCAGAATAAAACACCTTCTCTTTCTTTCACAACCTCATTGGCTTCCCTTTCTCAGTCTCCTCACTGGCTCCTCCTCTAAATGTTGAAGCATTTCAGATACCCATTTCAGACTTCTTCTCAGTCTTTCCTCATTCCCTAGGTGATCTCCTCCACACCCATGCTTCTAAGTACCAACTATCAACTGATGACTCCCAAATCTGAAATCATGACCTCCCCCAAAGCTCTGAATGTGTATAACTAACTGTCCAGTTGGCATTCCTGCTTGAATATCAAGAAGACTTTTTCCCTTCACTCCCTCCTCTCAGGAACAAAGCTGCTTCAACTCTAACATTCTTTGGCTTATCGAATTGGTTCTATTATTTCCCTATTAGTTGGGCAAAAAAAAAAATGTGGAAAGTCTTGCTTAATTATCCCTTATCCTTAGCATCCCTGAGCAAGTCCTTCTGGTGCTACCATAGAAATATATTTCAAAATCAATAAAATCTTGCCACCTGCTCTGCTGTAGTCTAGTCCAAACCAATACCAACCCATGCCTAGAACACTGTAATAGCTTACACTTTTGCCCCACTATTCTCCTTCTAGTACCAGAGTCTATGTTTACAAAATGTAAACCAGATCATATCACTTTTACTCTTAAAATCCTCTAAAAGGGGATAAGTACACTCATTATCATTGCCTACGAAGCCTTATACATATGACTGCCTGCTCCTCTCTCCAGCATTATGTCCTCATCACCAACTTCTCACACATTTTACTCTAGCCACAGTGACCTTCTTGACATTCCTCATAAAATCTAAGCTTTTCCCAACTCAAGACCTTAGTGTATGTTATTCTATCTGCCTGGAAAAAGTTTCCTTTACATGACTTGTTCTTTTTATTATTTAAATATCTGCTCAATTGTCATTCCCTCAGAAAAATCTTCCCTGTCTACCTCACTTAAATTAGTACCAAATTTCCATTACTCTGTTCCCCTTTCCACTATTGTTTAATTGCATTTACCAATATTTAAAATGTATATTATTTATTTAGAGTTTACTTTGTTAACATATATCTCTCCCCCAAATATATGCTGTGTATATATATATATATGGTCACTTCTATATCTGATCTTCCTAGAAGAGTGTCTAGAATGTGATATATGCACAATGAATATTTGTCATATGAATAGGTTATACATTGCTATACAACTGGAAGGACACTGAAGTAGATACACATGTCTAGTTTGAATCCAGATTTGTATCCTGGCTCTAGCACTTGCTGGTCAAGTGACTTTGAACCTACTTAACCTCTCTGTAGGTCAGTTTCCATATCTGCAAATGTTGCTGAAATGTTTATAATTACCACAGATGGTGTTTATGATGAATAAATAAGTTAATATAAAGATTTAGAATAGCATGTATAGTTATTCTTAATATTTATTTTGGTTAGCATGGTAGTTCTCACAAGTATTATTTATCAGTACCATTAAGGAAGCTTATTAAAAAATACAGCTTCCCAGTCTCAATGAACAATTTACATTAATCCAGCAAGAATTTATTTCATACATGCTTTTCTTCTTTGTTGAATGTCAGACATTCAATGATAAAGAAGTTATGGTCCTTGTTATATGCAGTTACAGCTTTCATTTTTTCTACATGCAATCTCTATAATATTTAATTTACTAATGAACACATTTAGTATCTCCCCTATGGGATGGATATTGCTAACTATATTTTACATATTAAGATACTGAGATTCAGAGACTAAATAACTTGTTAAAAGTCACAGTGTTATAAAGGATGGAGGATTTAGCCCTATGCCCCACAGATGATAAAAACCTGAGCTCATTACCTCTAAGTTAGACTGCCCTCAAAGATAAGCTTGAATGCCATTTCCTACAAGAAGCTTTTCTTGATTTTCCCTCTAAAGTAATGTGCCTCTTCATAAACTAACACAAATAGAGAACTTATTACACTAAGTTATGAATAAAATGTCTCTTCCGCTGGCCTACAAATTCTATGATGGAAGGAATTTTATTATAGTGATTTTTATATTACCATGATGACATAAAGAGAAAAGGAAAAGTCATGAGATGATTTGCAGATAAATTGATGACTCCATCTCTGCAGCAGCCTTGCACAATTTATTGGCCACTTGCCATATATGGGGAAATTTACAAATGTATACATTTATTTGATAAGCACGTACTAAACTCTATAGTACTAAAAGTACTGGATATAGTCCTTGTGTCATATCATCGGACAGCCTAGTAGAGGACACAGAGAAGTAAATAGGCAAAAACTCTGAAGAATAGAGTGATGTGAATATCTAGCCAAAAGGGAGTACTTCCTTGAGGCATTATACCTGAGCTAGCTTCTGAGAGATGAGAGGTAAAAGGGAGTAGAAGAAGAAGGCAATAGCAGGTGCAAATATTCATGGACCTGTGGAAAAGTAACATGCTCAAATAACTGCAAGTGTTTCAGAATGACTGAGTTTCAGGTTGTGAAGTAGGACTCAGACACAAGATTGGAGAGATGGAGAGAACATTCTGGATGCCTTGGATAATATACCAAGGGGTTTAAACTTTACCCTAAATTCAATGAAAAGCCTTTGAAGGATTTTAAATGTAAAAGTGATATAAACATATTTGTGTTTTAGAAAGATCACTTTGGCTACAACATTGTACACATATCTCACAGGATTCAGGAAAAGGTGTATGCATATCATTAAGACATATAATTATGGCTAAACTTTGCCAATGGTAATAGAGGAGGGGATAATTAAAAATATGTTAGAAATGATAGAAGAACAGGATAGGAAAATGCTAGAGATAATTCAAAAATGCCCACAGTATAATCCAACAAATTCCTTTTATTACCACAATCTGAGCTTCTCGGTCACAGGCACCTGTGATATCTCAAACCTTCCTGACACTCTGGGCTCTCATGATGTTAGCAAAGGTAGCTGAGTAAAGTCCTTTCCTCTGAGGGATTTATCCATGCTCCATGTATGAAATTAATAGTTTACACCCCCCCAACATAATTTGTATCAAGAGAAGCTAGTTGGCCCAGCATGGATAATAGATTCATCATGCCTTCATAACTATGACCAGCATGCATGACTACAATTTAGCAGAGACGCTGAAATGACTACTGGCCACCTTCTCCAACTTTCCTACACCTCCCACCACCAAAAAAAAAAAGAAGCGCATTTGAAGGGCTTTCCTGACAGTTGCAGAATGTATGGCCATGTGGTACTATTTGAATGTTCTGTCTGACAAGTCAGGGATATTTTTTGCAACTAATATAAAAAAACATCTGAGTCTTTTCCCCAAATATAAATCATTAACTTTGTTAGTTATTATTCTACCTATGCCAAAGCAAATGGATTTATAAGGCAGAGAGAAATTACTGATTTTTTGTACCCTACACATTTCTACAGATGAAACATGTTTGGGATATAAGGTAGGTAAAAATGGGAATTTAAAAACCAGTGTTTGTGACCTGCCAGATAAGAAGAGATGCATCAAAGTTGTCCGCTAGTAGCCCCTCCAGTTTTCTCCAAGTATCAGATTAATCAGAAAGTCTTTAGTTGCCTGAGTCATTTAGGCCAAATTTCATTATCTCACACTTTGATCTTTATGAAAATTCCTGAATTCAAATAGAATTGCGAGTCTGTTATTCAAATAATGCAGAGACTTTTGGTTTCTAAGTTCCTAATTTTTTCTGGATCTTTTTCTCCATAATGAGTGGGATATTGCTATCTACTTAATAGCATTGCAGTAAAAAATAGAAATAATATATATAAAATGCCTAAAAGAGTTCCTGGAATATCCTATATGATCAGTATTGTTAGTAGTTATAAAGTTTACACACATTTATCTGGGCCTCATTTTTTTTTAGAAGATGACATTGTTGGTGTAACTTCAGGCTATGATTCTATGAATAGGTCAAGTAACAAATACATGCTTCTACTTTTTATGTATGTGTGTATGTGTGTGTCTGTATTTGTGGTAAAGAATAAGCTTAAGTAATCTTCAAAATTTATGTATGCCAAATTATCCATATATTTTAACTATGTTAACTATATAAATGGAATCTGCCCCTGAGTTTGCAGCCATAATTTCTTCTAGAATAATACAGCACTGCTTGCAGCTCTATCTTTTTTTTTCTGTTAACTCACAAGAATTTAGTTCCACGTTAGACAAGCAGTTACATTGTTTTATTTTATTTTCAATAGCTTGAGACTATGATATTTCTTCAGATGTTCTGATATCTTCTTGAAATATTTTAATGGTCTTTCATTTCCAATCTCTACATATGATATAGTGAACAGCTATTGTTTGGTCTGTGCATTAACACCACCTCTCCTTTTTAAAGAACGTCCTTCTTTTGTGGAATTATTCCCCTCCTCATTCCAAGTATGTGATTCAGGGAAAGACTGCCAGTCATAATATCCCTGGTCACACCGTTGGTTGGTCTAGAGCTGCTCATTGACATCACTATGAGTTAAAAAAATAATACTGGCACCTGAGCCCTGCCCTAGACCAAGTGAATCTGAGCCTCTAGAGGTGGAGCAAGGAAAACCTTTATTTTAAAAACTTTCTGGATGATAATTATGCATACTTTAGAGGCTGGCATCTGAGCCAAACCATGCCAATTAGAGTGTTCCTAAGGAGTTTCCATACCGTAGTATAAGGGCAAAAAGGAGCATCATTCCCACTGTGTAGCAAAATGTGAGATAGGAGGCAGACTAGTGGCAACCATGGGGATTTCTTTCCATGTAGAGTAATCTCATCTGAGATAATGAGTCTTCTTGCAGCGACAGCCAGAGACTGGAGATAAGAGAGAGGGAACAGGTAGTGGGAGAGAAAGGGGACAGTTTTGACTGTCAAAACTGTCAGTATCCAGTTCCTATGTTGTGAGTGTCCCAAGGAGCCAACCAGATATGTCATTTCCTTTTCTTTAAATTCTTCTTACAGCCAGACTAGTTTAAATCAGGCATTTGTAACTTGTCAACAAGTAACTTTATCAAAATGTATTTTCGAGTTTTATTTTAGCTATGAACATGCTGAAGTTGCAGGTCATGTCCTAGGCTCATGCTGCCACAGCCTGTTCTCCAAGTAAATGTATCATTACTTAGATTCTTCACCTTTTCTAAATTCTAATCATGTCTCTCACCACAAAGGTAAGATCATAAAGCAAAACTTTTCAGTAGAACAGTTTGGGCAGGTTGCAGTAAACTCAATACCTCAAAGCTTGCACATACCGTCTCCTTTTACCCATTACTGTGTCCAATTCTGAAGAATGAAAGAGCAATTTTTTTAAAGTGGTAAGTAAAAAGGCTAGGGACAAGTTTATGATTTTAGGGCTCCATTATCTAGGATCAATTCTGATTTGGAAACCAGCAGGCTTTTTTGTGTGTGGGAAGAGCTTTGCAGTGTTAACCACTGGAGTTGGATGTCAGAAAAAAAATAATTGAGTATGAGAAATATAGTTTACAGACATTTGGAGGGTCATTCATCTAACTTTTCTTTAGATATAAGCATCAAAGTCTCAGGATTGAGGAGCGCCTGGTAAACATACCTCAAAGGCTGAGTTAGATGAATCGGCACAAAGTGCATTTAGCTGAAATGTAACTGCTGACTTCAGCTTTCTCCATTTTTCTCTGTAATCTCCCAGCTGAGTTATCTCCCTTCTTGCACCTCACAAACCCTCTGTCACCAGATTATTAACAAGTGCTCTCTTCCAGTTCATTAGTCCAAACCTTAGTGCCCTCACATCATCTAAACTGGCCAGTATATTTTCTTCTGTGAATCACTTGCTACAACATAACCTTGTTTTGCTTTGACATGGCTCCTGATTATTACCAACACTCCTAATGCTAGTGCAGTCACGCACTGCAAAACAATGTGTTAGTCAATGACAGGCCACATATATAAGAGTAGTCCATGAGCTTATAATACTTTATTGTTACTATATGTTTTCTATGCTTAATATGTTTAGATACATGATTCTTATCCTTGTGGTACAGTTGCCTACCGTATTTGGTATTAACACATTGTATAGGCTTGTAATCTTGGAGTAATAAGATATATGATATAGCTGAGGTATGTAGTAGGCTATCCCATCTAGGTTGGTGTAAATGTAGTCTATGGTGTTCACGCAATGTTGAAATTGCCTAATGACCTATTTCTCAGAACATATCCCTGTCTTTAAACAATGCATGATTGTATGATGGTATGTCTAAATCTAACAGCTTTTAGATATAATCTACCATAGAAAGACTTACACAGAAATAACAAAACCCTAACATCCCCAAGTTGAGTGTTCCAATAAGAATAGATCTATTTCCATGATTGTATAGGGATAGATGGCTAATGAGATTTGACTAGAAAAAAATCTAACTCAGGGGTGTGAGTTTAGTATTATGATAGAGATACTGGATTTTGAGAATATTAGAAATAGCAAAGATTCAGGGAACAATACAGGAAGAGGCCAACACCTGAGTAACACTTAGATCGCTAGATTCTAAGTCTTGAGAAATGGTAACATCTAGGGACTTTGGTAGTTGCAACTGAACAAATCCTAACTAGTATGGCTATATTTTTCTTTAGCTATTTTCTGTCAGGCGAGCAGAAAATATAACCTCAGTCATTCCTAGTGCTTTTTCCCAACTATCTCAACCATGTCCAGAATTATCCTAAAGTTCTGTGTCCTCACAGAGCAACACACTATTTGATCTATCCTCACGAGTAACTGCTGCAACATTCATTGTCCCTCTTTCAGTTGTCCCTTCCACAGGTGAACATTTGTTGGTTATCTGTCCATTTCATTCTTCTTGCCCTTTCCTAAATGTCCCCAGAATTTTGTTCAGATGTCTACCTTTCCCCACATAAACAATATGCTTTGCTGGAAACTGATGTGACTCTGAACTTCCTACTGATTTAGGCCAATTAGCACATCCCTCTCCACTGACTTTCGTCTGCAGTGGATATGCAACCTAATCCAAGACAATCAGAATTAATTTGATGATACTCACGAAGAATCTTGAGAAAGAAGCCCACCTTACTCCATGGGCATGAAGTGAGGAAGCCTGTGTCTGGAATAGCAACTTGAAGCCATTTTATGATTATAGGGGGTTCCATCTTTAGAATGAAACCAGCATTTTAGATAGCAGAATACATAAATGGGATGAGAAAGCAGTCTTGGTGACACCTTGAAACTATATATCAATCATCTCTGATACCCTCCTTCTAATTTTTTATTTGCAGAAAACGATTAGTACCCTCTATTGTGTTGGCTAGATTGAATTGGGGCTTTTGTTCCATGTACTTAAACAAAACCTTAAGTGACATAGCAGGTCATGAGAATCTTTAGGAAACTGCTTAGGGGCCCAACTTCTTAGACATGCCTTAAAATATTCGTCTCTGAAAGTTCCTTACTCTTTTATGCAAGAAAATCCCATCCAGTCTACTCCTTTTTGAAAACAAAAGCAGGGACGTCTTTGCAGGCTCCTTCTGAGTTCAACCCTGCCTCTCCCTATAATGAGTACCTGCTTCAATGGGGAGAAAGAAAAAAGGAAAACATAGGGAAAAGAAATAAAAACTCCAGTAACTCAAAATAGTGCCTGCCTACACAGAATTGCTTAGTAGGAAAGACTGAAAGTTATTTTAAGTATTTGAGAAATTGCTGTAATTCATGGGCTTAAAGGTTTATGTTTTATCTATTTATCTTGATGAGCTTGATGCATTTTTTTTTTTTTTGATCTAGAGTCTTACTTTGTCACCCAGGCTGGAGTGTAATGGCATGCTCACGGCCACTGCAGCTTTGACCTGCGGGCTCAGGCTATCTTTCCACCTCAGCCTTCTAAGTAGCTGGAACTACAGGCACGCACCACCACGCCTGGCTAATTTTTTAATTTATTGTAAAAACGAGGTCTCATCAAGTTGCCCAGGCTAGACTTGAACCACTGGACTCAGGCAATCCTCTCACTTTGGCCTCCCAAAGTGCTGGAATTACAGGCTTGAGCCATGGCACCCGGCCCCCTTGATGCATTTGTTAACTTTCAAACTATTTTTTGAAGAAAAAAACTATATGTATTATTAAAATGTTTATAGGCATTAGAACGTCTATGATGAATTGCCTGTTTTTAAATGTTTTTCTATATAGACTTAGCTTAAATTAAAAAAATGCAAGTTTAGCAATTGAGAAAATTGTCACTTTGCATTTAATTCCATATCACCAATCAGGTTTAATAATTCTAAAACTGTTCTTCATCCTATTACCATTTTTGCTTGATTAACTTCTACTTCATCATTCAAAACTCAGCTCATATGTTACCTCCTCTTGAAAAACCTTGTCAAATTCCCCCAATCAGAGTTAGCTTGCTCATCCTCTGCATCACCTAAGGGCTTTCTTCTCATCATCTTTGTTCACACTGAGTCTACCTTTCATATGTTTACCAACAAATGAGTATCTTGTTTTATTTGCCTTATATCCCCAGCACCTGGCACAAGTGTTTCAATGCTCAATGTTTAAATTGAAATTCTACAAAGACTACATATCAGTCAGAACAGGTTACTCAAAAGTCCCAATGACTTATCAGATCCTAAGTTTATATCTTGCTCCTATTTTAGTCATTTAAGAATGGAGGCTGACTGTATTAGTCAAGGTTCTCCAGAGAAGCAAAACAAATAGGAGATAGATGATAGATAGATAGATAGATAGATAGATAGATAGATAGATAGATAGATAAAGAGGGGATTTAGTATGAGAATTGGCTCACTCAATTATGGAGGTCAAGAAGTCATACAATCTGTCATCTGCAAACTGGAGAACCAGGCAAGTTGGTAGTGTAATTCAGTCTGAGCCCGAAGGCCTAAGAAGGGATGGAAGGAAGAGGGTAACATTCTGGAGACCAAAGGCTCAAGAACCTGGAGCTCTGATGTCCCATGGCAGGAGATGTTGGATGTCCCAGCTCCAAAAGATAGAGTAAATTTGTCCTTTCTCTGCCTTTTTTCCTGAGACCTCAGTAGGTTGAATGATGCTCACCTGCATTGTTGTTGACAATCTTCTTTACTCAGTCTACTGATTTAAATGTTCATCTCTCAACAGAGTCACCCTCACAGACACACCAGTAAATGATGTTTACCAGCTATCTGGGTATTCCTTAAGCCAGTCAGATTGACACATAAAATTAATCTCACATTGACCAAGACTTCATCTTGATGTGTTCACATTTGTGAATCACAAATCTGGATTTTAAATGTATCTCTGAAGAGATGACACTCAACTTTTTACTCACATTTCATTGGCCAAAGCAAGTCACCTTTCCACCTGGAGTCAGGAAGGTGGAAAGCCAGATATATTGAGGGAACAGCACAAATAACAAACACAAAAGTCAGGTATACAAGTTCCTGGATAATGATAACAATAGAGTGAATACCATTCTTTTCTTAGAATCACTTAATTATAATTAGAAAACTAAGGATCAGCTCAAGATCATAAGACAATAACAGGTGCCCTCTTTTTTAGCACATTTTTTCTTTAAGAGTTAATCCCTACCCTCAAGAATGTCATATTCTAGTGAGAAAGAACTGGTTGAAATCTTCATATCCAAATTTATGAACCGAAGTATGGCTCAGTAAACCAATGTAACTAAGTAGGTTTATCACTACTCAACATGAACCCAGAATTTGCATAATTCCTTTGAGGGGACACCTGCAACCACTAATAGGATGTTAAGTAGCATGACTCCTGCTCACTTTGATTTTAGCTGCACTAAAGAAAAATTGGAGTCTAAAATTTTGAAGCCCTAAAATGCTAACATGTTTCTTGGTTTAATCCTTTTCATTTAGCCTTTTATATCTGATTGTTTTAAACCACTAGAAGAATTGATTTAGTCAAGAGATATAGGATAAAAATTAAATTTTCCTCCCAACAGTGTGTGTATGCAAATATATATGTAATATGTCTACATGTTTGTATAGACATATGTATGTATACATATATGTATGTATATACACATGTCTATACATTTTCATTCATATACTTTTTAATAAATATATTGTTTCATATACATTTTATATTATACAGTATATATACACATATATTTCTTTCATGGAATTATATTTATGTGTGTCTGTAGATAGATGGCAGATAGATAGATGGTAGATAGATAGATAGACAGACAGATAGATAGACAGATGGAAAGAATATTCTTTGTAGGCTGGGGTCAATGCTCAGTGCTGTTTCTAGTGCTGGTAGCAAGTAGTAGATGCAAAATAAATATGTTAATCTCTATTACCTATTGAAGTTTTAACTTTATATGCTAATCATGCTACAATGGTTACCTTATATCTTAACAATAAGTCTATCACAGAAGTTTATAACTTCTATTTTGATTAGCAAACTGTGGTTCAAAGAAGTTAAGACATTTTTCCAGAGTCACAAAAGTAGTGTATAGCAGAGCTGGTTAATCTGTCTTCAATCACTCTGAGATGCCACCAGCAAGCATATAAAATATAAAAGACTTTTTGAAGTAAAATATTTATTCTCTGATATGTTCAGATTGCCTTCAAGGCTTAAGTACATCTACCAAAAGGAAAACCAAGCCAAATGGCAAAATATCTCAGGTTAGTATTAAAAGGCTGAATGAAGCTACAAGAAAAGAACAAAGACAGAAAGTGAAAGTGATGCATTTATTTCTGTTTAAGACATTTCTTCATGTTTGAGAAATAAACCATGTTCGTCTCACTCATCTGTTTAAACTGTATTCAAAGGTCAGTAACACTACCCTAACCTTGGAGAAAAACAACAAAAAATGGCATCACATATTATGTATTTAGCATTTTCTAACTCATGAAAAGGCATAGAGTTAAAACAGTGTTCAATTGTGTTTTAGATAGCTTCCTCATGAAAATATATCCATATTTCATGAAGCTTTAAATTTATGAGGTAGTTATTTACTACGCATACAGCATTGTTTCATTTGTTGATATAATATATACATTATGATCCATTTCATATTTTAGCATTACTTAATTATTTTAAAATTATTTTTCAATTATTTCATTTCACCCTCCAAAGTGTCTTGTGAAGTTGGAAAAGAAAATATGACATTGCTCATTTTGCAAATAAGAAAACACTCAAAGTGTTTACAAGGGTTTTTCAACATCATTCCACACATAGCAAGGGCTAGTCTAAAATTCACATTTTTAATTTCTGGCCTCATTCCTTTTTCACTATCTTGCTGTTTCATATTTGTTGTTGTTTGTTTTATTTTAATATAAAAGAAATTCAAATAGCCATCCTACTCAGGTTAAACTAATGAAAAATATCAAAATGTAGTCATCAATTTCTCATTCAAACTAAGCTGAAATCAGAAGAAATGATTCTCTCCTAACAAATTAGATTTTAAATCACCCAAATTCATTTAAACTTAATTTTCTAAAAGAAACTATTATAAAATGTTAAGGGCCATGGGAGACATTTCTACATATAAGCTTTCTCTTGGCCCTCCAATAAGTGAGAACCATTCAGCCCTCTAAATTTTGAACATTACTGTTTGAAAGGCTTTGCTTACATTGATTATTACTCTTCCTCTTAACATTTTCTCTCATTCTACAAATATGCATTGAATGCCCATTGTGGTGCCTAGAATTAAAGATTTGTGTATTCAACAGCCATGAATAGATTACCTCCTTTGTGACACTTGTATGATATACTCTGAATAGGGAGTGAATGAGACAGTCTATCCTCAGAGAGCTTAGGAGATAGAAGGGGAAACAGATGTGAATGAAAGTCATTACTTCAGGGGGATCTATCACAAAGTGTTAACTATGCTTGTTTACCTGTTTTGCATAACCATTTCATGTCATAAGCCTGATAAAAAAAGAAAATAGCTTTTCTTACCTACTTTGCTGTGGTAAAATAAAAACATAGGCTTTTACTTTAGCCAGTTGTTAAAGTGAATGGTTCTTACTTCATGGTGTGTTTCTCTGTGTCTTCATTCAACGATAAAATATAAAAGTGACAACATATTTTGTGAGCACTATTTATTACTCTTCAAAATTAAACTCATGCTAGTATTATTTAACCACCTTCTCTTCAAGCATGTTACTTTAGGAACAGGCTGTCTTCAGACTGGGCCATTTTAATCAAAATTCAGACGTGTGCTTTTCAGTGCAGCCTATCACGTTTTGCAGCGCCTCAAGGATGCTCTTAGGTGAACTGACCAAATCCTTTGCCAGCACATTCAGGTGCAGTTGAGATGCAGCACACTGCTCTGCCTGGACAACCTATACATCACTCAGACTTGGCTTTTCTTCTGAATAAGATGGGAATCTTTTTTCCCCCAAATATATAGAAAAATATTCTGGAAATCTTAACTTTTTTGTTAAATTCATTCATTATATTACCTTACATGATTCTCCCTGCACAACTCTCAGAAGTAATTATTATCATATTTATCTGTCAAACCGAGGTGTTGAGGGATTAATTGACTCGCCTAAGGTTACACAGCTAGGAAGTGGTACAGCTGAGATCTGAACTGAGACTGGTTCAAATCCAAAATTTCACAAAGAACCACTGACTCTATAATTTCTGTGTTTCTTTTTTCACTCATTGTCCAGGATGACTGTATTGTTATAAATAGTATTGTGATTTTTCCCTTTGGAAATCTTGGCATTTGAACAGCTGATGAGGGGATTCTTGCCTCTGTTTTCCAAGGGGATATTTCTCGACTTGAACATAGATACTGCATTTGTGCTCAGTAGGGAAGCAAGAGCAATAACATTAAATGAAGGCAGCTCTGACTGTGAAATCTGTTATCTTTTCAGTCTCAAGGTTATTGAATTAATGAATTAGTCTTAGAAGGCTGTGTATCATTCTTGGAATTCTGAGAAAGGAAATTGAATAGTAACCCAGTTCACATCCACAATGCACAATTTATAGCCACATGCAGACTGAACCATATGGTGGAAACATTCTTTCATTCTTTCAGATTATTTTATGTTGAGTGTCCCCTATATGGCAGGTCTTTTAACTGATTTGTCTTGTGTGATAAAATAATAAAACATCTGTTGATAATAACCTTGAGAGCAAATTGGTGCTTCCCAAACTTGTTTGAGTTATGAAATGTCTACTGTAATAATGAATACAAGATGTGCAGAGAGCATTTTAAACACAAACATGCATACACATACAGAATTTTGTCATGTCACCTGAAAATTATGCCCTCCAGCGTAGCTGAAACCTCATTCACATAAAATTCAGCTTCTTGTGAATACATGGAGCTATTTGTTTTATTTTAATGATAGACTGTGGTTGCAAGTTCTTAGAACATCCAGAAAAGGAGATTAAATAACGATACTTAGGCAATTTCATATGAAGCATGTCAAAGCTGCATAGTTTTAAAACCTCAGGAGAAAGTTGAGCCTTCTGAACATTTAGAAGCCACCACTGAATTACCAGGCTCCAAGTGACCACAGAATTTTCTGGACATCTGGTAGGTTGCCACAACCTACACAGTTGTAGCCAAAAACATACTCCATACCAGAAAATCTGGTATTCTCATCACAAGCTCCCCTTGCCTGCCCTGAGGCCGCAGTCTGGTTAGAACGAGCCCGTGGAATACTTTGTAGTGTTTTCATTTCTGCTGTGCCTTCTCCCTTCAGTTCTGCATTTTGGCAGCCTGGAATCCTTAGTAGAAATTCCACAAGAAAACTGCAGTGAGACATTTTCACCTCCTGCGTTGGATGAGTGGAGTAATGCCATAGATCTTTCAGCTCCTAGCAATTTTGGATCTCCTGTTTTATTGAGCATGAACAGAAGCGCACTAAGTTTTAACAAAGTGCTATTATCCATTTCCCCTGCCACGTACAGCCCTCCAGAGACTTTGCCTTGACCATAAGCACAAATTAACTTTTAGTCAACTGCAAAGTTTCTGACCCAGTGTTTCCTGACATATGTTGGTAAAAAATCTCAGTTTCAGCCAACTGTCTCCTGTTTATCCTTTTGCCCCATGCACTTACTGTTAAAATGGTGCTCACAAAACCACATTCTTCAGTTCTTCAGAAAATCATCCATTAAATAGTTTTGTTTTTTGGGGTGTTTTTTGAATTGGAGTCTCACTCTGTCACCCAGACTGGAGTGCAGTGGCCAGGCCTTGACCTGCTGGGCTCCGGCAATCCTTCAGCCTCAGCCTCCCAAGTAGCTGAAAGAAACTACAGGTGCGTGCTACCACACCCAGCTAATTTTTGATTTATTGTAGAGATGAGGTCTCGCCAAGTTGCCCAGGCGGGTCTCAAACCCACGGGCTCAGGCAATCCACTCACCTCGGCCTCCCAAAGTGCTGGGATTACAGGCTGAGCCACCGAGCCCGGCTGTTACATAGTTTTTGCTGTGTTATTTTCTTGTCGCATAGATATAACGATGAAAGTAATAACAGCTCCTAGATATTTGAGTTATACTGTTGAGACCGCCATTCTTTTATTTAAGGTCTACAACAAACAAGCCTTTAGCTTTTATTACCCTCATTTTGAAAATAGGAAAAGATTACAGTAGTTAATAACTTGATTCATTTTTCAAATGGTAGAGCCAGAATTCATCCCTAACTATTTTAATAACATCTGTCAAAGTCCTGTTTCTGGCTGTAAACCTATGTGGTAGATATTATTAAAACCTTTACACAGATGAAGCAATTGAGGCTTAGAAAGTTAATTAAATTAGTTGGTGTACAGGGTTTCTATGAAAAATAAAACCACAGATAAAAACCATGCAACTATATATCTCTAGAGCATTTCTTCTTCTCTTATAATCTCACCTTGACAATAACACCTGTTTAACAAGAAAGCAACCCTTACGGTTCACCTAGTCAGTCACTAGGTCCTATGAATTCCACCTCTCAAATTCCTCTCAGATTTCACCTACTTTTTCCCAGAGACGTTATCCACTTTGGGCTGCCATTATCTCTGATCAGGATTAGTCACCTAACTAGTCTTTATGTTCCAGGCTTAAGTCAACCCCACAGTGTATTATTCACACTGTAGCCAATATCTTTCTTAAAATAAATCATGACTGGGGCAGACATTATGACCTTTTAGGTAAATCTGATCTTTTTGGAGGGACAGTCAAGGTCTTACATGTTCTACTTCTCACTGAAGCATCAAGATCATCCCTTGCCACTCCCTTCTTGAGGCATGACTTGGAATTTCTCAGACTCATGGGGTTCTGTGTATCTTACTCCTCTTTTCTGTGAATGCCTTTCTCCATGCCCCACCTTCTCTTCCTGACTAATGCTTTATTTGTGAACTCAGGTATTATCTCCTTCTAGGAGCCTTTCCTGACGTACCTCTTAACTCTTGGATTTCTTTCTTATCTACTGGCCATTTAAAAGTCCTCTGTCAAAATTTACTGGCCCGCATCCAAAACTCATAAGTTTACCTCCCTTGGTAGCTGCTTAAAAGAATATTGGCAGATCCAATTTTCATGTCCTTTAGAAAAGGGTACATATATTTGATTAAGCAGAAAAAAATAGTATGTCCTAATTACTGTCTCTGCCACAACTGTATAGCCCTTTGTGGGTACAAATTTTCCATCCTGTCAGAATCTATCTAGACAGGGAATTAAATATTGAGTCTCAGCTGGTTGAAGAACATTCTTTCATTCAGTCAATCAATAAATATTTATTGATCACTTGCCAAATGTTCTGTTCTAGGCTTAGTATTATAGCAGTAAACAAAACAAATAAAAATTTGTACCCTCAGAAGGCTTAGATTCTAGTGGGGAAGACATTAAATAAACTAAATAAATAAAAATTAATAGCATATTACATTGTAATAAGTACGATGGAGGAAAAGAGAGTAGATTCATATTGGCTTTAGTTATTCAAACACATAAAGCCTATAGTTTCTGATGAAATGACTATTGCCATTCAAAATGATCATTGTCCTTCATCCCTTGGCTTGAATGGGTAGATGCTATAAAAACGACCTCCTATTGGCTGGACTTCAGGCACCATCAGAAAAGGGGAAGTATGTAATTACAGGTGTTGCCCTTGTAGAAGCATCAAGGCATTCCACGAATATATCTGTGGTACAAATGTAAAAACAGTCCCAGTCTCAAATTAGTGGAGTGACTACACAAACACACCACCACCACCCCCACATACACACACCCCTAACAAAAGAAGTCCTTTTGGACAAGACTACATGTGATAGAACTCTATTTTTATCAGGGCAGAAGCCAACTTCAAATATTTGATGCTGAGAACTGGACCTATTTCCCAACTGACTGGGTGACTGGAAATTAGGTCAAAGGCACTGTGTACGTGCCTTTGATGGGTGTTGAGAAAATAAGAAGCTAAGCTTTGAATATGAATGTGCTTCTGAACAATGTCAAGGCCTGTAATAAGATGCTGAGCACTGCTATACCTATCCACTGAGTTTCCATAGCTTCCCAGGCTTTGAGAAATAGCATTTCTCAATCAACATTGAAATTACCTTCATTCTTCAAGAAAATAGTCTAAGGAAGTAAACAGTATAGTCCCTGTGAAGTGATAATTGCCAAAGGAATCTGTTTATTCCTTCTTCCTCAGGAAGACTTTCTGCCTCCATTTTCAGTGGGATCAGGAATCCTTCCTAGATGCCACTGTAACATCCAAGGACATATCACATTATATTGTAATAACTTGTTTTCTCATTAGTCCCCACATTCCATCCCAGTGCTAAACTAGAACTCCTTGAGGGCAGTATTCATTGCTGAATCCCAGTATCTCGCTGAGTACAGATGCATAGCTAGAAATACCTGAAAGAAAAAAAAAAAAATAATGGATTTGTTCCAAAGTAGGGAATCCTATCATAAAATCAGAATATATTTCTAAAAATTGACCCTCCATCTGACCCAGCAGTCCCCCTTCTGGGAATATACCAGAGGAACTCAAATCATTCTATTAAAAAAGATACCTGTACATGCATGTTTATTGCATCATTGTTCACAATAGCAAAAATGGAACAAACTGTGCTGCCCATCGAAACTGGACTGGATAAAAAAAAATGTGGTACTTATATACAAGGGAATATTACACAGCCATAAAGAAGGACAAAATTATGGTCTTTGCAGCAACTTGGATAGATTTAGAGTCTATAATACGTAATCTATCACAGAAACAAAGAACTGAGTACTACATGTTCTCACTCACAGCAAACCCTGAACATTTATCATAATACTATAAGAAAGGGATTGGCAGTGGGAAATTGCCAGCAGAGCCGGGGGAGAGGGGCACATAACATCAATAAGGGTTCCTGATCTCGAACAAGGTAAAGTGGGCCAAACTTTACCTGTGCAATAACCATTTATATACCCAATCCTGAATTGTACCCCACATTTAAAAAATAAAATAAAATGTTTTTTAAAATTCTGACTCCTAGCCGGGCTCCATGGCTCAGTCTGTAATCCTGCACTTTGGGAGGCTGAGGTGAGTGGATTGCCTGAGCACGCGGGTTCGAGACCCACCTGGGCAAGCAAGACCTCATCTCTACAATAAATAAAAAAAAAATTAGCCAGGCGTGGTAGCGCGCGCCTGTAGTTCCAGCTACTTGGAAGGCTGAGGCGGAAGGATCGCCGGAGCCCAGCAGGTCGAGGCTGCGGTGGCCGGGAGCGGCCACTGCACTCCAGTCTGGGCGACAGAGTGA
>CAUYQG010069893.1:0-11775 GCA_963574415.1 Tarsius wallacei
ATATCCAATCCCTAAGAGCCTATGCTGCCACCAGACCACCTCTACAAGAAACACTTAAGAAAGTATTGAACACAGAAGAAAAGGAAAAAAGAACAACAACATTCTTCACAAGAGTACAGGCAAATTATTATGTGTCTGGGAGTTGGTCTTCTCATTTGTTGTCTTGCAGGAGTTCTCTGAATCTCTTGTGTTTGAATTTTTGCATCCCTGATTAGATGGGGGAAGTTTTCTTGAATTATCTCATGAAAGGCTTGACTTCTAAAAATATTTTTTTACATTTCTGATTTTTTGAAGTTTGAATATGATATGCCTAGGTGTAGTCAAATATAGTTTTAATGTCATTGTTTTCTACGCCAATGGAATAGGATATGAGAGTGGGGCTAAGGAACTGGTTTGCAACTTTGGTCAAGATGTAGCCCTAGGCATATGGCAAGAGGAGGAGGGAGTGGGATGGGTGAGTTATTTTTGCCACTTGTGAGACTCAAGGAATTCTGGGTAAAAATGATTGATAACAGTTCTGTGAGTAAGGACAGTGGTAAAGGCTGGAGTATTACATTGCCTGTCTCAGCCAGATCAAGAGAAAGGAACATGAGTTCCTTTTATGGGACTAACTGTGCCTAGTTATGACTGATTTAGAGTGGCTAAACATTCAAGGACAAACTAACGCACATGAATCACACCAATCAATTTAAATTATAATGCTGTGTGAAATTGCTTGTAGTGTATGTGCCTAAATACTGCTTTCTACTTTCAAGTTTATTGATTGATTGATTGATTTTAAGAATATTTATTAATACATTACTTGCTAAGTTTTATCTTAGGTACCAGAAATGCAATAATGCACAAAGCAAAATGACATGTTATAGTTGGAAAAGACATGTTGAAAAAGTAAGTAAATAAATTATGTCATATGAGATAAGTGATATGATGAAAAGTAAGACTGGAGAAACAAATGACAATGACTTTGGGATGCTTTTTCATTTAGGATGGTCAAGGAAGTCCTTTATAATAAGATGGCATTTGAGACTGAATAAATGAGTGAGTAAACAACTTAAATAGTGAATGTTTCATATAGAGGGAACAGCTAGTGCAAGGGTCCTGAAATTAGGCCTAGTCTGGTGGTGGAAGGGTGAAAGTTTTTTGCTGATTGGTATTTGCTTGGGGGTTGGTAGATCCCAAAAGGAAACTGTCCCTGGGAACCAATATATCTGTGAAATAGTAAACAACACAGTGGTCAAGTTTAAATACAATACCTCACTTTATTTGGTGACTGTTTTAGTCAATTCTAGATTGTTTTGGGAAATTTGATTGACAAGTAACATGCAAGACAAGTTTTGCTTTTAGAGCATATTTCTTACCCACATTTTTTTACTTTCTTGGAGTCTAAACTTAGAACTGGATCATCCAATCATTTTTTACTTCTAGAGAAATTTTATAGCTTATAATCTTTGCATCATATTTTACATAATAAAGTTTCCATTAAAAAGAAAAATATTAATAAAAACTTCAAGTCAAAAGTCATTCTTCAGTTTGACATTTGTGATAAAAAATTTTAGGTCTTTAAATATATTAAGACCCTGGTAGTAATGTTAAAGAGTAACACACAATCTGGAAATAGAATGGCGCAACCAGTGTCAGGGGTTGATAGAATGTGATTAATGAAGGAGAAAATGGACTGAAGAAATATAGCAACAGAGAACACTTGTCTTAGATGAGGCCTGTTTTTTTTGATGCAAGCTAAAGTATACAATTTTATCCATAAGAGGAACCTAATACTAGGTTATTATAGAACTTCTGATAGTGGCAACGTGGTCATAAAAAATATAGCATTTTGGTTCTCAGTAAATTCTTGGTTTGTATAAATAGTACTTGGCCATAATGAGTAGTCGAAATTTATTCCATGCTCAAATATGTACCAAAGAATGTATAATAGAAATAGCCAGACATAATATACATGGAAAAAATGTAAAGATTTCTTTGAAGACAAAGGGTTAAACATGTGAGGCAGAATTTACCATACAGAAACATTACTTATAGTTTAAGAGTTAAAGCATTTTAAAATAAAACGAAGAGGAAGTTTTTAATCATACATAATTGGTTTCAAGTCATATAAACATTCCAAAAATAAACATTTTCTTTTCCCCTTAGACATGAAAATAACATGGTATTTTGCTCTTCTATTTTTTATAACAAATGTTTTACCCATGACAAAGTGGCTTCCATGTGAAGCTTAAGCTGTAGATTGGAAGAGATATTTATAGAAGCTGCATGAACACATAAAGATTATTGTGAAAGCTTCTAGATGCTTCTCAAAAACAATTTATAAAAGGATTAATTATGTTTTTGCAAGAATTTAGTTGCTTTAAAATACTTTCAGACAGAATTCTTTCGGTTATTTAAAACCAACTATTGAATATCCACTGTGTATCTGGCACTATGTTGTAGTCTTTGTCTGTTTGCTCATTTGGATTCATGAAAATCCAAATGTATTTTACTAAACTTCTAAGTTTGTGTGACAAACTAATGTAGGATGAAAATATATATTTAATTGCCTTCAACTTAGTATACTTAACTTGTAAATATTAAAGGTAATTAAAATGCCCTGGCTTCTTCTTTGTTATCTCTACTTTCTTAGATAATGTTTATTTTATTTTTACTTAGGGAGTGAGAGGCCCACACGTTTTCAGTTTACCAAATCTAATGATTAGCTTGGCAATAATTTTATATTGCAAACATCTCTGACATGTTAGTAAGTGTGCAGGCAGTTGCTATTAAGTAGAATATTTAGCATTTCTATTCCCAGAATGAAGTTTATTTTACTCAAAATATTTTTGATAAAATGAAAATGTCATTAATGGGATTTTGAATTTTTTATAAGTTCATAATATGAAGCTGTCTTTTTATCATTTTATTAATTTCTTCATTACTTGCTGTTTAGCTACTGTAAAATTGTCCAGTCATTCTTAAAATATATTTCTACAGCTCAATTGCTAGTGAAGACTTGGTTTGAAAATCAAGTGTTCTCACCCTCCAATCTTAACATATAGGACTGTTCTCTCTTGGTTTCATAACAAATGAGGAATTGGTTACTTAAAAGAGAATAAGAAGCTGAAAAACCTCAGCCTGTTTTCACTTGAAAAAAATGTGAAAGAAATCACCGTGGTTTCTTAAGTAAAAAAACAAGAGAAATATATTGTGATATTAAAAGGTATAACAATAATTTTAGTAAATGCTATCAAAGTAAAAAGTGGCCTCTGAAATAGCAAAAGATTTATACATGCATTTATATGTGCATTATCCCTTTATCTCAATATAAGATACTACTTTATCTCTCTAAGAACACTAAATTTCAAAATGTTATATGTAAATTAATAATGAATGTCATGTTTAAAATATGTTTTCTCTGGGCTTTCTTTAATTAAAAGTATTTCATGTACTCTTACCATTTGTGGAATTGAATTCCATTATAATAGAGCTCACTTTTTAAGGACATATTTCATTATACTACAAGTCAAATCTCATCTTTAGAAATATAACCAATATGTACTTTTAAAATAAATAAATATTATGCACTTATCATATGCAAGATACTGTATTGAACACTTATACTCTTGGATTCTCACATACATGACATATATTGTTTGCTATTTTATATATAAAGTTCTAAAATATTTAGATTATGACTTATTTACTAAAGGAATGTATTCTTATTTTATGGACAACAAAGCTCAGTGATGTAAAAGATTTAAAATTTTTTTCCTGAGAAATGGTAGTAAGGGAAATAGCCTAGATTTGACAACATATAGTGCATTGAGCAAGGAAATTTTCAAGCGAAAGTAGAATAGTGTCACAATTTTGAAAATTATATTCTAAATTAGTACATTTTAACAATTCAAGTGGAACATGAAAAAAAGTGAGATCCCTGATGTTAACAAAATCCTTATTGCCTGTCCCTAGCACAATGATGTATATAATTGCTACCATAATTGTAGCATGGCCTCATTATTGCTCGCCTTGCACAAATTGATAGAGACTGACTCTTTACAAGTCTAGTTCAAAGCAACACCCATATTTAATTTCATGAAAAAACAGACAATAAACCCAGATAAGTGCTTATGGCAGCTAGTAGCTTAAAATGAAATTAAATGACCTCATATTATAATTATTCGTGTTAAAACACACAGTGAATTCTGGTGTAGTCTTTTAGTAGCCTCTCTTCCCTTGAACATCTCAATAATGTATGAGTAATAATTTGTGTCATCTTTGTCGTCATTCACCACCCAATTAAGAATATAAGAATTCAAACGTTTGAAAGAAACACTTGTTAGCATAAATGGATTAAGAAATCATAATTATTTAATTATTCCTTCATGGCTAAATTCAGAATGCTGTTAACTTACAGGTAATGTTCATTAAAATGGGATCAATATACAACCATTCAATTTAAAGAGTATTAAATATTAAATAGGGGTATTGAATCTCCTTCCCACTCTACCCCCAATGTTTAGAGGAGGAAGAAGAATGCTGTGTAAATAAAAGTGTGGGAGAAAGGGATTTTTTTTCTTTCTTTACTTACTGCCAGAAAGCTTAATGGTGCTTTAGAAGTGATGTTACACCTCAGAAAAGGGGTAATGCATCTTTAAAAGCTAGACTACATCTTCTTTACTTTTATCAAATTCTCTATAAATCTTTCATGACAGTTTATTTAACAAAGTGTCATTGAAACTGTATAGATGATTGATGTGACCCATGTAAGATCAACATGAAATGTTTGTAAATGTCAGCAACATGTGACCATCTAAAAGCATATAAGGATGGAGTTTCTGTGAAAGGGAAAAACAAACAGAAAAATGTTTATCTTATTTTTTGCTTTCTGGTATGCAATTACAAATTCATAGAAGAAGTGTTGTATTTGATTTTCATTGGGGCTCATGTCATCAGAGGTCTAATTTGTGTTCGACACCTACCTTTTGAAAGCTTTGGTCTCTTATTCATTGAATAAGTTTTCTCTATGATCTGTGGAAAAAATAATATAGGTTCAAAACCTCTTAGAAAAAAGATAATTATGTTGGAAAGTATTAGCAAAACTATGACCAAAAACCTTATGCACAAATTATAGGAGGCTATCAAAATAGAAATATTATCGAAGAGTCACTATCTTACATGTGAACAAAAAAATCTTTGATTTTTTTCATTTATTTGAAAACATTAATGATATAAAAACAAGTGTTATAAAATACAAAATAAAAGAGAATGAAAAATAACAGATTAAACTATATATATAGTATAAAAAGAGTACCTTACTGCTCATTCTGAATTGAAAAGTTTTAAAAATATTTTTCTTTGATGCATTTTTGTATAAAATAAATATAATCCCTATAATAGAGTACATTCCTTCCTTGAAAGTGATGTTTTTGTTGTTATATTTGTGCATTATATTGGCACTAAGCAGAATGGATAGAGTGAAATCGATGCAGATGATGAATGGGAAATGAATAGTAGTGAATACAAAACTGAAATTTGAAAATCAGAAGGCATCAATAAAGTTTTCTCACTGAAATGAGAAAAAATTTTCAGTTGACAGGGTCAGGTGGGCATATATGTATATTGTTCACCTAGTTGGTATGTTCTTCATTCTTTTTTTGTAAATACTTGTAGGGATCCACAATTACTATGAAGAATTGAAGAATGCTGTTTCCTATCACAATGATTATAGATATATCTTTGCATAATATATATTTATAAATGGTGTTTGGATGACTTATTCTGTGGAGCTGGTAGGAAATGCTTGGTGATAATACAGCAAAACCATGACTAACTGGAAAACAACTACTTTAAATCCTCAAGTAAACAAATTGTCTGGGGAGTTGTACTTAGCTTTGAGGAGGATATGACAAAATAAAACAATTCAAGAAACATCTTGGCATCAGTGAACATTTTTACTTGCTTTTTCTAGAATGGCACAATGGTGTTATGACTGTAAGTTACAGCAAGGTCTCTGGTCAACTGAGAAAGAGTCTATTTAATTTATAAACTTGTATTTACAAAAGTAGGAAATTATTCCAGTTTATTTTGTAAAGATATTCAAACACAGGGCTTTCATTATAATATAAATTGCCATTTTTATACAGATTTTGATGGCAAAGCTCTATGATAGACTTAATCATAATATTCCATTCCCTGAACATCTCTGTTAATTATTGTACTTTGAGAAACATGTTAATTATCTCTTCACCTATTATATATGTATGATTATATTTTCATGTATATGATAATATTCAAAGAACTGTACTAGACATTGTGGGACAGATGTACTAGACATGTAGGCACAGATTTAGTTCCTGCTTTCTTCTTGATGAATTTAGTAGGATTCACAATTTATACATTTATATATTGATTACTTAATTAAAAGGCAAGAAGTGTAAATGCCTTGAAATAGATATAGATAAAGATCTGAGAAAATAGGAAAGGAGGTCATAGAAGGATGAATAGCTTTCAGCTGCTAAAAATAGGAAGGCTTACAAGGAGGAAAAATGGCTGAAAGTCTCTTAATTAAAAAAAACCACAAATATATGCTATTGAGAATACAGCTGAATTCAGTATTTTCAGCATAACACTTTTTTTTTCAATTTTATACATCTCATAACACAAAACTAAATGATTTTAAATATGTAGTTTGCTGTTTATCTCTGTAAGAAAGAATATGGGTGACTTTTCTCTGGGCTTTTCTATGACAGTATTTGATTTTTTACTGTAGTTAAAATTTAAAACTTGAAGTATAATGGAGCTTTAAATCCAGAGAGAGATAAAAATAGCAAAAAAAGTCATAAAACTTCACTACATCAAACTTCACAAATGAAGATTTTTGGTATACTTGGAACTCTTCTATCCTTTCAAATAAAGAAGTAGAGACAGAGATTTACATCGATGCCCATATTCAAAAAAGAGGTGAGCTACATTCACCTCCTTTGCAAATCCCCTGTCTTGATACTGTCAGGAATATTTGCGTGTTTCCGGCAGCTTAGCTTGAAAGAAATGGAAGTTCCCACCACATCATATTTAGATGCTTAAAGCAGCCGAGACTATATCTTTGAACTTGTGACATTCCTAAGTAGTGGAGTTCATATTCAGAAATGGCTTATGACAGCTACTTATATGTTTTTGAAATAAGTGGGGCTAAATGCAATGAAATTGACTAGAATTTTGACAGTCTGGAAGAAAGGTGTACATAATATTGTGGTATATCAAATTGATGATTTAAGTCTTCCATGCCCTAACTTGAGTCCTAAGGCTTTTAAAAGATGGAATGAAGTATTTATTACCTCCAAAAGAGTTCCCTCCTTTAAATCTCAATGGAGGGTTTGATTTAATATATTCATTTTTAATGGTTTTTCAGAATGTATGGCCTGAAGAGCCTTGCAGTTGGGTTTTCTGTATAGTAGATTATAAATATGGGATAATGCATTTGTTTTGCCTGTATGTCAGTGATTTCCTTTACCATTACCCTTGAGCATAATCATAAATACCTTGAGAGACTAAGTTTATTTTGCTAATTTTGGGCAAGAGGGTTAGAAATGTTCAAGACTGCTATATGATTTCCCATAGCTGTACAATCAATATGCAAATCTAACATTGTGGTTCAGATGAATAGTAACCTGCATGGATGAATTGTTGGTTGGTAGAAGTGGGGTAGGTACTTCTACAATAATAGAATATGGTTCACAAGCCTTCTTCACACTCAAACAGCCGTTGTCACATGTTACTTTTTTTCATGTTGAGGGGGACTGATTTCAAACACCTAATCATGCAATTTAAAAAATATTCTAAGGATAAAATCATGTTGCCAGCAGAAATGGTGCTGTAACTTTTTTTTTCATGTTATCAACAGTCATAGGTGATTAGAAAATTCCAATTCTGTTTAAGGAATTACTGAAGCAACCCTTGGTTATCACATTCTTATTTGGATTATATTTTAATCTAGAAGTATATAATAAATGTTTAATGATTTTGGGTCAAGTTAATCAGTGCTGGGATAATAAAACAGAACATAGCACAGAGAAAATAGCATGAAGCATGTGAAATCACTGATATAAATGTGGTGTTACACTACTGCTGGTTACAGTAATATTTTAAATACTTCACTATCTTTCCCTTCACTTTGGCTATATTTGTGGCTTAAAAACTATTCTCCATTTTTATTAATCTGATTCTTTTCTTTTTATTATTAGTTAGTGTACCATTTGTCATTGGCCCTTATTGCATTTTTGTCTAACCATTTCTCACTTATTTATGCAATTCCAGCTTCTTCTTTAAAGTGCTGGAAACTGTTCATTTTGATGTTAGTTGAAATAATAGTGATAATATTCCCAATTTCTTTTGGTGCTTCTTGCTAAAGATATAAGGCAACCTGATTTTCAGTGAAAACATAGGTAGAATTCCACTCTATATGCTGATTCCAAGTATGTTATTCCCAGCAATTTATGTGCCTACCAAATAAGGTCAGGAAATGGATGAAAGTAACGTTCTCAGCACATTAAAGACTTGCATTCAAAGTTCAACAAAGCCTTTGGTGGAAAAGTAAATTGGTACAGCCATTATGGAAAACAGTATGGAGGTACCTCAAAAAATTAAAAAAAAAAACTACCATATGATCCAGCAGTCCTACTTCTGGATATATCTATATCTATAGCTATATCTAGATCTAGGTCTAGATCTAGATATAGGTATAGATATAGATATATATATAGCCAAAGGATAGAAAATAAGTATGTCACAGAGATCGCTGCACTTCCATGTTTACTAAAACACTATATACAGTTGCCAAAATATAGAATCAACCTATGTGCCCATTTGTAGACAATTGAGTAAAGAAAATGTAGTACATATACACAACAGAATATTATTTAGCCTTAAAAAAGAAAGAAATCCTGTCATTTGGGACGACAAGAATGAACCTGGAGGGCATTAAGTTACATGAAATAAGCCAGTCACAGAAAGACAAACACCACACGATCACACATATCTGTGAAGTGTAAAAAGTCAAACTCATAGAATTAGAGAGTAAAAATGGTGGTTGCCAGAGGCTGGGGGATGGTGGTATTGATTAGATGTTCGTCAAAGGACACAAAATTTCTATTAGACAGGAGGATTAAGTTCAAGAGAGCTATTGTACTGTCATGGTGGTGACTACAGTTGGTAACACTATGTTGTATATATGCAAATTGCTAAGAGAAGAGATTTTAAGTGTTCTCATTACAAAAAAAATGTGGTGTAATGTCTATATTAAATAGTTTGATTTAGCCATTCCACAATGTAGACATATATGAAAACAACATGTTGTAAACATAAATATATACAAATTTTACTTGCCAATTGAAAAGTCCAACAAGGCCTAAAAGACACTCACAATTTGATATTGACTAATATATTAACAATTAAAGACTTGCTCCTTTTTCTAGTCTGTGTGGTTAAGGAAGGGAAAGATAGGTATAAAGTGATAAGGACTGCTAGTTGGATGAAGACATATTTTAGAGTCCTTCATTCTAACCCTGAGTTCCCAGTATAAACCTTACAAAGATAACATTATTGGTAGAGGAGATATGACAATAAACTTATAGAGAGTTATATGTGGAAAATTAATGTGGAATAGGTCATTACATTATTCAATAAACATGATAAAAGATTTGCCATGTGCTGTGCATTCTACTAGGCTTTGCTGATGTTGAAAGATGTGTCTATATATAGTGTATGTGTGTGAATTTTATGAATTCTACTAAATCTATAAGAAGTGCTAATCAATAGAAAATATTAATAATAAATACTTGCTGTGTCCAACCTTGAGAATGAGAATTTAACAATCTCGATTTCCTACCTAAACTATGTCTTTCAATCCTGATGGATGCTCTTGGTCAGTTAGAGATTTCATTGGTATTCTGCTGCGGCACTGTTAATCTTATTTTTATTGAAACAGGGCTCGGGACAGCAAAATTGATGGGTGCTTACAGTGTTGCAAAAAAGTGGTAAACAGACTTCATATTTAGGTGTGCCTGGGACAAGATTTATGATCTTCCTTAAAATTATAATTTAGAAAATATTCTACTTATTGTACTTCTTTTAGCACTATATTTATTTAAGCAGTTTTAATATTTATATTTTGATTGACAAAACTCATCATGATCAATGATTTGCATGCCTAAACAGCATATTATAGAGTTTCACAATGGATAGGGCATTTATCTTTCTTGTTTGATGATGTCTTTCCTACACAGAAGTTGCACAGCTAGTCATGTCGTATAAAAACATTATTAGATTCTTGAAGACAAATCACATGTAGTTTATCTATTGTGTAAGTTAACTTTAGAACAGTTTTGTAGAATATAGAATATAAGGAAGAAATAAGTCCAAAATTAATACAATGTGAAAAGATGTTATGCTTAATCTAAAATACACATTCTGTGTAAAAAATAAAATATTTTTTGTGATACTATAACTTAGTCATTAGTGTAACCTTTTGCTACTATCTAAAATAGAGATTTGATTAAACCAAATAACAAACTAAAAACTGAATGTTAACATCATTAATTTGCAGGACCCAACCTCCCAAATTATTACCGTTATTATTTTTACTGAACTACAAGCTGAGTTGAAAGTATTTTTAAAAATCCAGTGATGCAATTAGAACTGGAACTGAACACACACACACACACACACACACACACACACACACACTGAGGGACGGTACCCATAAAACCCCCCCCGATTCATTTATAAAGAATAATGTGTATTTATTCTTAGATGTTTAAACTTCAATCACCTTTAAATTACTCTCTGATGCAATATACCTACTGAGACGCTTTTGTCACTGCTCAAAACAGTTTTTGAATTCGTCAACTTTGATGCCTTTTAGTGCTACTACCGTTTTTTGCTTCACCTCTTCCACACTGGCAAAATGTTTCCTTTTGAGGACTTTTTCCATCCATGGAAACAAAAGAAAATGATGGTGGAGGCAAGATCTGGTGAATGGTGAGGGTGGGGCACAGGGGTCACGTCATTTTTGGTCAAAAACTGCTGAACAGTCAGCACGGTGTGGGCACGTGCACTTGGAAATAATCCATCATGAGAAGTGCAAATGCTTTGAAAGACTTCCCCCACCAAAGCAAAATCACTGAAGCTGAATGCAGTCTCTCACAATAATCCTAGCTGGTACATTAAAGCCAACGGGTTGCTAGAACACTTACCTACTGGGGGAAGCCTGTACTCAAGGAGCCCGCCCTCTGAAGGAGAATTCATTTAAAAAATATATATAGAGATCGGGTCAAGATGGCGGCAACACAGGCGGAACTGTGAGATTCTCTGAATGTGAGTTCCCCAAAAAGTCTCTTGCCCTCCTTCCCCTACCCCACTGCACACAGCTGGACGCATTGGTCCGAGGCTCAGGGACCCCCGGTCCGACGCAGGGCCGGCTATTGCATCCCGGGCTGCTCCCTCGTGGGTGGGAAGGTCCGGGTCTCAGCTCCATCGCTGACTGCATTGATCCCAGACTGAGCCTCCGGTCACCCTAGGAGGCTCTGGGCACCCACCCCTCAGAGGCACTGATTACATCTCTGACTGAAGTACACTGGGAGTGGCGCGGAGCCACCTCCGCCGCTCACCGCCTGCCCTTGGGAGCTTTGGGGCTCTGAAATCTGGAGCTCTGGAGCCCCGAGTGGAGCGCCCAGCTGGGCAGCTGATCCCCAGGAGGCTCACGCTATCACACTACCCCAGACCATCATAGTC
>CAUYQG010069895.1:0-26431 GCA_963574415.1 Tarsius wallacei
GGCCACACCACTATTCTGTCAAGCCAGCAGCTTCTGGATGGTGGGAATGTGCTAAAACCAATGAATTCCCAGGAGCATGGGCCCACTGCTGCCTTTCTTTGGCTGCAAAGTGAGTTTCTTGATCAGAAGCAATGCTATTTGGAAACCATGATGGTGGATAAAGTGTTTTGTCAGTTTTAAACCTGACATGTAACTGCTATGAGACGTTGGACCATTCTGCCGAAATGACATACAAGGGGACCCAAAATAACCTGAAATTTATTTATAAAAAATTGTGTATTTATTCTTTTCTTTTCTTTTTTTTTTTTTTTAGTTGGAGTCTAACTCTGTCGCCCAGGCTGGAGTGCACTGGTGCGCTCATGGCCACCCCAGTGTTGACCTGCTGGGCTCTGGTGATACTTTTGCTTCAGCCTTCCAAGTTGCAAGAACTACAGTCGTGTGCTACCGCGTCCGACTAATTTTTTTAAAATTTATCGTAGAGACTCACCAAGTTGTCCAGACTGGTCTCAAACCCGCAGGCTCAAGCAATCCACTTGCCTCGACCTCCCAAAGTGCTGGGATTACAGGCTGAGTCACCGAGCCTGGCGTATATTTATTCTTACATGTTTAAACTTCAGTCACCTTCAAAGTACTCACTGTTTGATGCAGTGCACCTGTTGAGATGCTTTTTCCACTGCTCAAAACAGGTTTTTTTTTTTTTTGAGTTGGAGTCTCACTCTGTCGCCCAGACTGGAGTGCAGTGGCCACTCCCGGCTACCGCAGCCTTGACCTGCTGGGCTCCGGCGATCCTTCCACCTCAGCCTTCCGCCTCAGCCTTCCAAGTAGCTGGAACAACAGGCGCGCACTACCACGCCTGGCTAATTTTTTGATTTATTGTAGAGATGAGGTCTCACCAAGTTGCCCAGGCGGGTCTCGAACCTGCGGGCTCAGGCAATCCACTCACCTCGGCCTCCCAAAGCGCGGGATTACAGGCTGAGCCACCGAGCCCGGCCTCAAAACAGTTTTTGAACTTACCTACCTTGATGTCTTTCATTGCTAATGTCGTTTTTTGTTTCACTTCTTTCACATTGGCAAAATGTTTCCCTTTGAGGACTTTTTAAATCTGGGGAAACAAAAGAAAAATCACTTAGGGTGAGATCAGGTGAATAGAGAGGGTGGGACATGGAGGTCATGCCGTTTTTGGTCAAAAACTGCTGAACACTCAAGTGTGATGTGGGCAGGTGTGTTGTCATGGTGAAAGAACCAGTCAGCTGTTTGCCACAACTCTGAATGTTTTTTCTGCAATGCAACCTCTCACAACAATGCTAGCTGGTACACCGATGCCATCAGATTCCTAGAACACTTACCTAGAGGGGAAAGACTATACTATAAGGGGCCCGCTCTCAAAAGATAATTCTGGGTTTTTTTTGAATCCCCCCTCATAAGTATGAGTCCTTTAGTTTATCTTATTGTTCAGTTTAAAGATGAATATTCTCCCAGTTACATTATTTTTAGTTCATCTATTAGATACATTTATACCTTTAAATAAAAAAATTGTATTGTTCTTCCACTTAAAACACTTTTATTGTGAGACAAATATACTCACAGAAAATGCACAAAACATAAATATACACTTTAATTATGAAGCAAATATATGTGTAACCACCACTCACTTGCCAACCCCTCAGAGGCACCATCCTGCCATGCTCCCACTGCCCCTTCCCCTTGCAAAGTGTCCCATCTTCTACCCTCAGGATTTGGTGTTCTTGCTTTTCTTTATGGTTTATATCAAGCATGTCCAACCTGCTAATAATGCAGCCCCACAAAATCTTTTAATCATGTATTTTTTAGCGTTTATTTTGTGTCCCCATACATTAGTTTCATTTTGAATTTACAAGGTGATACTATGCTTGAAATGAAACTTAAATTATGACAGGCTCAAATTGTGTTACATTGGCTAAACGCAGTCCTGTGAACTGCCAAAAGCATGCAACTTTGCTTTCTTTCTTAACACAGGAATTTGAAAGCAGATATCAAGGTTTCTGGCAAAATAATCACTATTTTGCTATATTTTCTATACCATTTTTAGCTGACATTATTATTTTACCTGCAGATTTTCAAGTGGAATGCATAGAGTTGCAATCAGGTATTCAACTGAAAGAAACAACTGATAATGTCTCTTTATTGGACTTTTAAAAGACCTATCTTCCTAGAGAAAAATATCCCTTGCTTTACAATCACACCTTATTCATGACATCACTTTTTGGCAGCATATACATTTGTGAGCAGCTGTTTTCAATTATGAAGCACACCAAGAACAAAATTTGAACAAACATTTCTGACAAGCACCTTGAGAACTCACTGAGAATTGCGACCACTTCCATTGAACCAGACATTGATTGGTTAATTTTACAAAAAACAAGGTCAAATTTTCCACTAGTTTTATATTGTTCTCATTTTTCTAAACTTTATAATAAAAAAGTATATATACTATATTATATAATTTATGTGCAGCCCAAGACAATTCCTTTTTACTCAGTGCGGCTTAGGGAAGCCAAAAAGTTGGATATCCCTGGTTTACATTATGTGTGTGTTCTGTAAAAAATGTGGTTAGTTTTGCTTGGTTTTGAATTTAAATGAATGGAATAATACTATGTGTATTCTCTTGTCTTGCTTCTCTCACTCAACATTAGATTGTGGAATTTATTTATATTGTATGCAACTGTAATTTAGTTTTACTGCTGAGTGATATTTGAGAGTAATAACTTATTTATCCCCCTGGTATTCGTGATCATTGGATTGCCTCCTCATTTGAGCAAGCTGCTGTGAACCCTGCTGTTTATGTCTGCGGTTGCATGTGTGCTTGTCTGTTTCTTTTGTTGTTGTTGTTGCTGTTTTTGGGGGGATGCAAAAACTTTATTAAAAGAAAAGTGCAATGGGATTTGCTGATAGCTTAAAAGAAAGGGAAAACTTAGACACCTCCCCTCAAGTGTAGGACCAAGTGCAAGGTGGACTCTTTCTGGATATTGTACTCAGACAGAGTGCTTCCATTTTCCAGCTGTTTCCTCACAAAGATTAACCTCTGCTGGTCAGGAGGGATGCCTTCCTTGTCTTGGATCTTTGCCTTAACATTCCCAACGGTGTCACTGGGCTCGACCTCCGGCACGATGGTCTTACAAGTCAGGGTCTTCACGAAGATCTCAGATGGAGCACCAGGTGCAGGGTAGACTCTTTCTTGGTGTTGTAGTCAGACAGGGTGTGTACGTCTGTTTCTACCCATGCTGTGAAACCATGGGGTCTTAGGAAGTGCATCTTCAGCTGTGCTGGGTGTTGCCAAACTGTCTCTCAGAACCATGGTGCCAGTCTTCATAGTATCCAGGAGTGTTTGGGCATTCTGGGTATTCCACCTCATCAGTTACACATTGGACTGTCAGTTCCCTGTTCTTCCCACTCTGTTGTATAAGTGGTTGCCTATCCCCAATGGCTGAAGAGGTGTATGGCCCACTGGAGGTCCTCTTGTCTGAATGGCCTGTCCGAGACTCCTGCCTGTTTTGCTGCTGGGTTGTATATCTTTTTCTTGTGTATTTGTGAAAGTTTCTTTCTGTGAGTGTAAAATGTGCTCTTTGCTACAGGACGATGTGATGATGCCTCAGAGGGTGAGGCTGCAGTATGAAGCTGCCCTTCAGCACCCAACAAGTGTGAGTACTGCTCTCTTTTCTATACTAGTGCCACCTTCTCATGAGATCAGCACTGTAGTTTTTTAAGTAAGGACTTTTCCTAGGGTGAAAAGCATCAGTTTATGGTAGGCCTGCCACATCACAGAGAGTGACTTGTGGCTGGTGTGTTTCTAAACATTTGAGGATGTCTTCCTTTGAAGAAAAATATGCTTCTTATTTTGGATGCACTTGTTATTTTCAAAGGGTTTTGTTTGTTTTTAATCAGCATTTTAGAAGCTGAGCGCCTTAGACATGAAGACACAGGTTGAGAGCTATAGTGTGTTAGCAGTTTTAGAACATACTTTTTCTTAATTAGATTTCCTCAAATTATGGTGCTCATCTTTACAATGGCCTCACAGCTGCCCCCACAAAGCCCTTCCTCCTGAGCAAGGTTTCTCTGAGGGCTCCCCACATGACAAGGAGGACACAGATGGAGGAGTCACAGGGTCAGAGGTCCCCAGGACTGGCATTCTGACCACTCTGTGGCTCCTGCTGGTTCAGAGAAGGTGACTCTGTCCTTAGACATCCACTAAAGTTTTGGAAGAAATCTTTGAATTCCAGTGGTGATCACTTGGTTTCAGATACTGAAAGATCTATAACTTGGGTCAACATAGTGGTGTCTGTCTTTCAGGTGTACCTGAGGACAGATCCCTCTGCCCCTCCTCCTGGTGGGGTGCTGTGCACCACGACCACATGTGTGAACCAGTTACAGCACAGAACAGAACAGTCATGGCATGATCTGGTCATGGTGGGGTCCAATCCTATACAGTGTTGACAGCCCAGCTGACCACAGAGCAGATGCTGGTGACGAGTTAGTTCATCGTGTGGGTTTTCTAATAGAAATAGCTCCTAAAATGTAGTTTTTTGAGGTATCATCACCAGGATGATCCATTTCTCCTCTAGTGGGTTTTGTTTGGGCTCTCTGAATTTAGCCCACCTATTTTATACTTGGAAAAATTCCACACTGTGTACCTCTCTCTCTAGCCCCCGAGTACAGGAATCTCTCAGGACTCAGGTTGCTGCCTGCCTGCTGTGCACAGACACAAGCCTGTCCTCTTCAGGGTCTTGTGTGGTCTCCCTTTCCATGGGACAGGTGACACTTTACCAGCTGGAGTTCCATGCTTAGGATGCTTCCTTTCTGGATTGTAGTTGTACAGGGAACAGTGGGGTACTTGGGGCATGAATGAGGGCTGGACCAGCATGCTGGGGGTATAGAGAGACAGCTGGCTGCACGGAGGTGCGTCTCAGGTGTGTGTGTCCGGGTGTGTACGTCCCATGTGTGTTTCAAGTGTGTATCAGGTGTGTGTGTCTCAGGTGTATGTGTTAGGTATGTGTGTCAGGTGCTTGTGTCTCAAGTATGTGTCTCAGATATGTGTGTCAGATGTGTGTGTTGAGTGTGTCTCAGGTGTATGTCAGGTATGTGTTGCGTGTGTGTCTCAGGCGCGTGTGTGTCCTGGGTGTTTATGCCAGTTATGTGTCTCAGGTGTGTTTCAGATATGTGTCTCAGGTGTGTGTCAGGTGTGGATGTTGGGTGTTGAGTGTGTTTCTCAGATGTGTGTGTCCCAGATGTGTGTGTTCTGTGTGTGTGTCAGGTATGTGTCTCAGATGTTTGTCTCAGATGTGTGTCCCAGGCATGTGTGTCAGATGTGTCTCAGATATGTGTCCCGTGTGTGTGTGTTCCATGAGGAGGGTGTGTCAGGTATGTGTGTCCCAGGGATGTCTCAGGTGTGTGTGTGTGTCAGGTGCTTGTCCCAGGTGTGTTGGGTATGTGTCCCAGGTGTGTGTGTCACATGTGTGTGTCAGGGGTGTGTCTCAGATATGTGTCCCAGGTGTGTCTCAGAATGAGACACAGACCACCTTCTCAAATGCAGAAGGGTCCATGTGGTTGCCTCTGTTGGAGTGTGCAGGATTCTGGGGAACTCGCTGGCCTCAGAGTGACTGCAAGTGCTTACAAGATGGGGAAATGTGTTTTCATTGATGGCAGGAGAAAGCTCTGTGGCTTGTACCTGATTCTTAAAAGGGTCATGAGCCAACAAAGTATAGGAACCACAGACATGTGTAAATGTGTGTATTCATAGCAATTGGTTACCACAGGCTCCAGAAGATGATTGCTAAAAGTTTACAGGTGTGGACTATTCCATTTTGTACCCTCTTCATTGGAAAAGATGTCAGAGAGCATCTACATGTTGGACCAGCCCCTACTGTAGTGTCCCTGAGGCAGCTCCTCCAGTTCTGAGCAGGGCCTGCCACCATCATAGGAATTTCTACTCAGCCTCCGAGGTGTAGGATAGATTTGTGAGTCACATGAAAAGAGAGAGCAGACTCACAACCTACATTTGTTGGGAAGAGAAGAAAAAAAATGGAAACTAAGCCCTCTGGATGGATTTCTGTGGGCATTTTAAGTAAGGGAGGGGCAGAGGCTGGGATCTCCAGAAACTCCTTTCATTGGCTGAGAGGCACGACTCATATGTGTAAGGCGAGAAAAAAGAGGCAGCAGATGCTGGGGATGCACTGTACTTGACTGCTGAGTTCCTCACTTAGAGCAGGTCTCTGCCTTCGTCTGTTCTGAAGACCAGAATTATGTGCAGCAAACCCCATCCCAGTCTGTGAGGTAGAAATGTGCTTTTGTGTAATTGGGGTGGCTTGGCCTTTCATGAGATGCCACATCTTTCACTCGGAGTGGTTTTTACACAGCTAAAATGACAGTTTCCAAGTATTTAGAATATACTTTTGCACACTTCTGAAGAATTCTGTAATGAGTGTTGACATTTTGGAGCGAGAGATACTTTCAGATGTGTTTTCATTTCTGTATCTTTTATTTCCATCCTGAAAAAAATCAAACTGATTGGCTTCATTCCTGAAATTGCTTTTGGCAGTTCTCCATGGCAGAGGTTCAGATGAACTGGGATGTTTAGGGATACACAGGAATTTAGAAGAAATGCCAACTGTGTCAGTTTGTCTCAGGCTTAATAAAACAACCTTGATTTGCATTTTTATAGTTTTTTAAAGTTCTAGATTATAACTGTTATTGCTAACCCCCTTATTAAGCTCTCTAGATAGTCTGTTGTGACAGGAGAAGAACCCTGCTGTTCCCTGTGCCAGCCACATTTTTCTACCTACCACATGGACAGATGGAGAATTTGTGCATTTCTCCCACATTCAGACTCTTCTGCATGAAAATTAGAGATGTCCTCGTAGTTTTGTTGCACTGAGACAAAGTCAGCTTTAGAAAGGTTGTTATTGTGTGGTTGGACTTTTTAAAAATCATGACCTACAAAAATCTTAATTTGCAGTTGCTGGTTGCTGGTTGCATCAATTATACAGTGTAGTTTGTTCTGAGAGAATGAAATGTATGCTGAGTGCAGACTTGTACTTGGTCATTATTTTTGTAAGGCTGTTTACAAGATGCTGTTTAATTAGGAAGGAAAGGCTCTCGATGACAGCTCACATAAATCGTGTAGTTGTATGCAAATAAATCACTGCAGAACTTTTGGAATGTTACATTTGGGGCATCATTAGGTAGTTCCAAATATGATACTTATTCCTATTTATCCACTCATTTCTGGAACATTCAGAGCAGAGGATTAGTTCTGGAGCAGGAGTTGGGTGGAATCAGAGAAGCTTCTGTGTTTGCTTTGGGGGAGGGCTTGAGAGTGACCAAGAAGGGGGGCCTTATTTTCCAGGGTCCCCAGCTCAAGGGAAAAGAGGAGGGGACTTATGGGATGCATAGTTTCAGAAAGACAGAGGTGACTAGGCAGAAAGAGGAAGGGGAGCCAGTCAAGTCACCCTAGGAGCAGGGCCCATGCAGGACCACATGTGAGCACAAAGGGACTTCTCTCCATCCCTGCAGCCAGTGACAGGTCCAGAAGGAAGGAGGGGTGGTCTGCTGTCAACATCAGAGTCTCCAGTGAGCTCTTGGGGTGGGTGACCTGCAGTGTTCAATGTCAGTAATACGAGGAGAGCTGGGTGCACACCTCCCTCAAAACCATCCTCCACAGGTGTCTTAATTTTCATCTTACTGGCGAGGGAAACTGAGGGCTTCATGATGCTAGAGGCGACATTCTTTGTCTTTAAATACCCCACACCCTTCAGAACTCTTGTTCTCCCGTTAGGTGGGTGCTCCAACCTTACCTGTACCCTCTACTTCATCCTCCATGAAGTGGGTGCTCCACCCTCACACCCTCAACCCTCACCCTCCCATGAGGCGGGTGCTCCACCCACTTCCACAGCCTCAAAAATCATCCTCTGTGAGGCAGGTACTCCACCTGCACCTACAGCCTCAACCCTCATCCTCTAGGATGGGTCATGCCAGTAGGTTATAGGAAGTGAAGTGAAAGAAAGGAGGGATTGTGTTAAGTCTATGTAAGTCACAGCTTGCCTGTGGAATTCTGGGTGGACCCATGTGCCCTCATCCTCTCCTGTCCTATGGCTTCCCCATCACTCTGCAGTCCCAGATGATCCGTTCCACCCTGTGTGCCAACCTACATCACCTAGACAGCCAGGTCAGCCTACTTTGCCTCCTTCCATCCTGTCCCACAGGGAGCTGCATGTTCACTGGAATAAGACTTTCTGATGTTCTGTTTAAAGAAATCTACATTGCGTTCTGCAGCCTTCATCTGAGGAGGTCCTGGGGGGCAGGGCTGGGGTTGACCAGGAGCCCACACCATTCTGCACATGTGGCAAGGTGGCCTGCTGCCTGCCCTCCAGACCATGACAGACTGGTGAGGATTCCCTCAGCAAATTGGGGTCAGAACAGTCAGCACCCTGGAGGGGGAGCTGTGGGGTAACTTCTTGTCTCCTCTCCAGGGTGTGGAGTGGGTGTGGGATGGTCTGACAGTGTCCTTAATTCTTGGGGCAGGAACAGCAGGGTCCCATCAGGACTGGGTGACTCCGGGTTTTGCAGGCTGGGGGTTTGGGCTACTGTCCCTTTATATTCTTCCTCCCCCATTCACCTTCACTACTGCGGCTCAGGAAGGGCAGCTGAGGCCCTGATGTCAGGAACAGGATACGTTGGATGTGGCTGACAGCAGCCAGAGGGAACAGCTGCCTGGAGTCTCATGAGCTCCCAGTGTGTCCAGGGGACCCTGCCACGTGCTCATCTGCATCCCAGGGGTTCGTGTTACAAATACTACTGTTTTCTTTTTTTCTTCAGCATAATTTTGAAGCCAGGTCCTCCTGTCTGTGCCTGTAGGGGTTTTCTGGGAAGGAGGCCTTCTTGAGGTCCTGCTGTGCCACAGCCTCCTCTGCCTGTGACTACATGGTCTGTTCTTCCTCTCATGCAGAAGCAGTGGAGCCCAGTACCAGGATTGTGTCGTACAGTGTTGCTGAGGCATGCTTTCTCCTTCTGCTGCCCGTTAAGGGTCTGTCTGCCCCTTCACTGCTTTCAGAACTTGTCCTGCATACCTACTTCCCAGGAGTCTGCAGGCTGTCCTGGTGGGGTCCCCTCAGGCCCTCCACCCTGACCTTTCTACCAGTGCTTATGCAGGCTGTGTGGGCCATGTGATGTGGGGGTCACATGTGCTTTACTTGTTGGCTCAGACACTCTCCAGGGAGCAAGCAGCAAAACCTCTTGAGAACCTTAACCCAGTGGTTCCTCCTGGGAATGTGAAGGGATAGTCAGCCTCCTGGGCGAGCACAAGTCTCTTTTCTTCACATCTGTTCGTCAAGCACCCACCGTAACCTGGGTATCATGCCACAGAGACTTCAGCTCTGAGAACCCCTAGTCCTGTGTAGTGTGAGGTGTGTTGGGTGTCTTCTGCATGTGTCTCTTGTGAGGGGAGAGCATAGCACCGCCTCATGCGGGGAGTATGCAGTCAGTATTGGGTGGAAGGAAGGCTGTGGGGCTGTGGGAGGGAGCGGCTGGCCTCCCTGTGGAATCCACACTCCTCCAACGATCATTTAGATGCAGTGGCAGCACAGAAAAGGGCTTGGTGCCATCTTCAGAACAGGTTTAAAGAGACCTTGAGGCCAACACGAAGGTCCCCTCCCCTCTCTCCACTGGTTGACCCAGTGCTCATGGCTGCAGTTGATTAAAATCACAGGAATGGTCAACTTCAGGGGCTCGGGTTTCACAGGATCATCCACTGAATCCTTCTTGTCAGAGACCCCACACAGCATGGTTCAAGCTTTCATCAGAAGCATGAGACTGGGAGAGGCTTGGGGTGGATGCTCAGGCACGCACAATGGAAGCAGCATAAATTGACTCATACTCTGAAGGAACCTCTCGCACCAGCTGGAAGCAAAGCTCTCAGGAACGGGTGGTGCGCTGACCCTGTCTGTCACCCCATGGCAGCTGCTTGTGACCCCATCATGGCGGGTCTCAGGGTCTTGGTGTTTGTGTATAGCAGTTAAGCCTCTTTTTCCCTGTGTTTGGGAATATCTTTTGGCCCAGAGGATTTCTACCTCATAGCTTTTGATCAGTATTTTCCTTTTTTTCCTCAAACTCTTTTCTCTTTAGCAGCCAAATGTGAGCCAGTATAGACAAGACCTGAAAATAGCTGCAATGGGCAGTTTCAGAGTATAACTTGGTCAGATCGGGTTCAGGGAACCTCCTTCCTGAGCAGGGACAGTTCAAAAGCCATCTTAATTCTCAACTATTTTTAGCATGTGCTTTTAGGAGTGATCTATAAAAGGTTCCCAGATAGAACTCAGCAATATATCAAAGAAATTATACAGCTATCACCAGGTATATTTTATTCCAGTTAGGAAATGGGCAAAAGATACGAAAAGACATTTCTCAGATGAGGCTATGCAGATGACAGATAACTACAGGAATGACGATGCCATTACTAGCCGTGAGAAACACATTAAAACCACTGTGAGATCAGAATGGTTAGGATGAAATGGTGACAACACCAAACACTGGTGAGAATCGAAGAGACTGAGTCGTGCACACATTGCTGGGATGTGAAATGGGGCCACCACTCTGGAAACAGATTGCAAGTTTCTAAAAATTAAACTACTCTGTGACCCAGCAGTTGTGCTCCTGGGTGTTTATCCCAGAGGAATAAATGCTTACACATGCATGTTTGTAGACGAATAGTGTACAGACTACTAATCGTAATAGCTCTTTAGCAGGTACGTGGTAAAGCTGGGCTACGTAACTTCTGTGGAATATCTTTCAGTCAGAAAAGAAACGAACTTGTTACACGCAACAGCCTGATGATTCTCCAGAGGACAGTGGAGTGGGATGGAAGCTGGGCATAGAAGGCTACAGCCTGCGTGTCCCATGTAACAGCCTTCCTGAAGGACAGAATCGTGACTTTGGTTTCTCAGATGAGTGACAGCCCCCGAGAATAAGTGTGGGTGGCTGTGGTGGGCATCATGGGGTCCTGTGGCCAGGGACTGACCTGTGGTTTGCATGATGTTACCATGAGGGCACCTCTGTGTTATTTCTTTATAACTGCATGTGAATCTACAATTTTCTCAAAATAGGAAGTTTAATTTTTAAAAAACCAACAGCAAAAAAAAAAAAGCAAGTGAAAGCCTCCCCCAAACTTTTGTTACTATAATAATAGCATTAATGTAAATTAATCACACGTCGCATATAAATGCTGTGTGTGTTAGAACAAGACTACAGATACTCACCTGCCTTGGGGTGACTTGACGTTTTATCATTAGGAGATGTGATCACACTCTTCCCAACCATGAGTACATTTTTGAGATTGCACCCTCGAATTGGTGAGGTGGGGATTGGCCCCACTTCAGCTGGGACTTGTGGCCTTGGGCCCTTGCCATGAGGACAACTGCTCAGGTGGGCTCTGGTTACCCTGGGCCTACACTGCAGGGCAGGCTCTGTTGCCTGCAGATACCTGAGGTGTCCCTCCCCAGCTGGAGGGGAGTGCTCAGCTCCTCACTGTGAGGTGGCTGGCATGAGCCTTTGCGTCCACACTGGATGGGCTTCTCTCCAGGCCCCTAGTGTCTGAAGAGCCAGCCTCTCACACTGGAGTGTCTCAGGGATGTTTGCCATGAGCAAACAGGACAAGAGTTTGTCTAGACTGTGGGGTGTTGCGAGGGCAGGGCAGGAGCAGAACGGCTGGGGTGAGTGCTGAAGGGCAGAGGGGAAGTGGAAGGGGAGTGGGCCTGAAGGAGGCAGAGGTGGGACTGAGGACGGAAAGAAGGGTGAGGAGGGCCAGTGAGCTTGTGTGACACCATGCTGAACGGAAGGGACTAGAGAGGCACTGACAGGATGCTTTCTGAGGTGGCCCAGAGAAGGAGTGAGGGAGGCCTCCCTGGAGGAAGTGAGCTCTTCTTTATTTAGAAAATTTAGAAAATTTCTTTCCTGAGGCAGAAGTGAGTATGTTGGGAATTTGCTGCCCGGGCTGTGACAGTCACTTTCTCGCCTCCGCTTTGAGTTGTGGTTGAAGAAGCAAGTTCTTGGAAATATTAGGGTGTTTGACCTTGTATGTGGGTCATGTAATTTGAGTGCTTGAAGGGGAAATGTTGTCTGTGACATGTTCTTAATCCAGCCAAGGGCAGCTTTAGCTGTTCACTGCTAAGATGCACTATTAGGGACTGCGGCTGTCTCCCAGAGTTCCTGCCTGTCTTGGAGCTAGAAAAGGTTCTTTCTTCCTCCTTCCCTGGGACTCTGGGTGTTCCGCTTGACCCAACCCAGACTCAGCAGATTTGGTTAGTTAGATGTGCCTAAGGCAGCATGTGTGTTTAAGGTGGCATGGGTCGTATGTACGGGGGTTGTACACACTTACCCACACAAATTTAATTTACGTTCTTGTGTGTTGTTTTCACAGATCATAGGTTGCCAAGTGAGGAGAGATCCCCCCAACTCCACCGAACGGTACACGCGCTGGATCAATGAGCTGACATCAGAGCAGCTTCTGACACAGGTACCATTGTCGTGTCTCTCCCTACCACACACATGCTTGCTTCTGTCAATTTCCTCTTTGGGACCTGACATCTGCGTCCTGCCTGTGGCCACTTGTGTTTGGTCATGGCCTTGGGCATGGTCTTTGTGCCCTCACTTTCATTCATCCATTGTTGATCAGACAGTATAGGATGTGGGCTTGAGTGGAAACATACATGCTGGTCCTATCTTCATAGTTCAGTCTGATTCAAGTTTTTAACTGGAACCCACGCTGCAGAGCGTTTTAGGACCTCTCACATCCCAAGCCAGCATCTCAGAATTGCCATATACCATGTGTCCCTGATGTGCTCCACAGAACTGCGGCTGACATGTACATGTGGGCAGGCAGCCTCAGCATGGGGATCCTGGAAGTGGACAACAGGGTGGCTCTGGAAGTGGATGGCAGGATAGCCCTCGAAGTGGACAGCAGGTTGGCACTGGCAGGATAGCCCTTGTTGCAGTGGACAGTAGGGCGGCCTTAGAAGTGGACAGTAGGGCAGCCCCGGCAGTAGACATGCTGGCATGAGACTGAGCCACTGCCTCAGGTTGAGCAGCTGCGTTCTGAGAGATGGGCATGGCCATTGTCAGATGGATAACTTGTCTGTGCTGCTGGCCCTTCAGGGAGGCAGAGCCTGTCCTGTTGTCAAGTCGTGAGCAGCCTTCCCCACACTAATTTGTGGCTGAGGACTGGCATCTGTAGAAGTTTCCTGGCTACGTGTTCCTGGTTACTAGGCTGCATGCTGCAAATGTAACAATATGCTTTTCATAAACTCATGAAAATATCTAGAAACAGGACCCTCAGGCAGACTGCGCTGCTCTTCTAAGTACCATGTATCTTGTGCAAACTAGAACGTAGCAATCTTACCACACTGCTGTTGTGCTGGTTCTAACTAAGGGAATCTGGATACCTGTTCGGTTTCATAGCAGCTTGAGACCCCAGGCAGAAGGCTTTTCATCCAGGTCAGTTTTTGTGGGAGGCTACAGCAGTGAACTGCCCCACGTGGGTTCAGTCTCTCCTGGAGTGTCAGGCTTTGTGCTCTCAGAGAATTTTTTTATTTTGATGCTTTTAAATTAAAGGAATGAATGTTCCTTTATCAGTTACATAGCTGTAGTCACTTAAAACTATTTAAAAATAGCTTTATATATTTGTAAAGTTATACTTGACTGCTTTATAAAGAAATTCAAGTAATATAAAAAATCACAGTGAAAAAAGTATGTTGACTGGGCACGATGGCTCAGCCTGTAATCCCAACACTTTGGGAGGCCGAGGCAAGAGGATTGCCTGAGCCCGGGGGTTTGAGATCAGCCTGGGAAACTTGGTGAGACCTCGTCTCTACAATAAAAATCACAAAAACTAGTTGGGCATGGTGGCATGTGTCTGTAGTTACAGCTACTTAGAAGGTTGAGGCGGAAGGATTGCCCAAGCCCAGCAGGTTGAGGCTTCAGTGGCCGTGAGCATGCCACTGCACTCCAGCCTGGGCAACAAGATTGAGACTCCAACTCAAAAAAAAAGAAAAAAGTATGTTACTCAAACCCAACAGTCACCCCTCAGCTGTCCTGTGCTGCCCACACCCAACACCTAGAGGAGTCTGTTCTCACCCTCCGCCTTCTGTCACTGTGACTGGTTTATGTTTTCCAGGATCTTGTATAAATGGGGTCCTATGCCATAAAAGACATCTATGTTGACTTTAAGGATGCCAAATGTTCCATCCTGGGACTTACTGTTTTGTAAAATTTTGTTTTTCTCCCTGCCTCCCTTCTTCCTCTTTCTTTTTTCTTTCTAGTTTGTTGTTTTCAACTGAGATCCAAAGAAGATTCACACATTACATTTATTGATAATTTCTTTAAGTCCATAGATTCACCCTTTATCTTTTTTCTTGAAATATTTTGTTGAAGATGTTGAATAATTGGCCATTTGCTGATTGTATCCCCCGATCTCATTTAACACATTTCTCTGTTCCTGGATTTTCTGTAAATTGGTGCTTAGATCTAGAGACTTTATGGGATTTACAGTCGTTTGTTCATTTGTCTTCTGTTTGTTTCAAACAGCTTTTTGGGTGTATAGCTGACATACAGTAAATGGCACCTATTTCATACATACATTGTGATCAGCTTGACATGTGTCTTTACCCCTATACCACACATCAAAATAGTGAAACATTCCCAGCACCCAAGTCTCTTCTGGCCACCCAGCCTCTCTGACACCAGGCAGCCACCGATCTGCTTCTCTCTGCAGATCAGTTTTCTGTTTTCTATAAATGGAATCATGTGACATGCACTTTTATGGTCTGGTTGCTTTTGCTCAGCATAATTACTTTGAGATCCATCCATGTTATTTGCTCACAACAATAGTTACTTTGCTTTTATTTCTGAATAGTACAGTAGACTCTCCAACAGCATAGGCTACATAGTGAACATAGGTTGCATAATTCACTTATATGCAGATTTTTAACCCTTCGCACTTGAGTGTCCCTTCTAAGGGGACATCTAACAAACCACTCAGATGTCCCCTCTCAGGAGACATAAAGAGATTGCTGGTGATTATACAGGACAAACTTATGCAAGTGCAGATTTTTCAAAAATGCATGTTTCCTTGAAGTTTTCCATTCAAATTGCATGAAAAAGCAAATAAAGTGGTGGACTATATACTGAGATATATGTTAAAAAAATACCAGCTGATGTTATGTAGAAAGAGAATGTGTGAAATGCTTTCACAGTGGTGCCTACACTTCTTCCTAACAGAAGGTAGCAATAAAGAGCATTTGTTTAAGAAAGGCAGCTGTGGGTATATCCTTTGTATTATAACTTGAAAAAGTATATCTTGAAAAGGTAGATAAGCAAGTTACTGTAGCCTTAAAAGAAAGATACTGTCTAAGTTGAAGACAGATCGTATTGAAGCGTCCAGTGGCACAGATTGAATTTATCTATCTGTACTAAGTCAGAAATTAAAGGGCAAATGTCATTTATAACATATAATCCACATTTATGCACTAGATGATTAAAAAACAGGGTTTCTTTTTTCAGTATTTCCCTACTATGATAGCATAACTTCTGAAAACATCACTTGACCTGATCTTCCAGTAAGCACCAGAATTCTATTTCATTTATATAAAAAATTGCTGGAGAAAATTCCCAATGCAGCAGTATACCACATGCTTACTGACAGATATTATACTAGTATTGTCCTAGCAGAAGAGCTACTAAAGATGAAATATCATCTTACTGGTAAAAAGTCAACTGAAAGGGACTACCAGCACGAATCAAAAAGCCAAAGTTTTCAATGAAAAAAACAGTAGCATATAGGAAAAATAATCTTATGCTTCTTGCATGGAAGGAAAAAAGGCTCGTTATAATTCTTACTTAGCACTTGGAATCATGCAGGAATGAAATCTACCATAGGGACATTACATGGTAGAAATATTATATCAGTCAGAAAGCCTAAAATGATTCTAAATTATATTGCAAATATAGGGGGTCCCAAAAAAAGTATACACATTTTAAGAGATGTTATCCATGTGTTACTTTTTGAGATTGAATTGAATTATGGTAGCAATGTGTAGTATGACGTTCACTTAATAGTGCTTTCTTTGACTGTCCTGCCTGTCACATAGTGACACTAGCATTCATTTGATTAATGCCATCTTTTGAGTGAACCTCATACTTAAAATGTGTATACCTTTTTTTGGCATCCCCATATTTACAGTGTGGATCGTACAGATCAATATGCTTCTATTTTTTTTTTGCAAAAACCTTTAAAATGATGGAGAAATTATTCTTCTGGGGACTATAAATAGGTGTTATTAACTCCTATCTACTGAACCAATCATCAAAAAAAAAAAAAAAAAGAAAAGAAAAATCTATGTCCCATTTGAAATTTATCAAGCTTCTGTTCTATCAGTTGAGAAGTGATTTTTAGGAATCACGAGTGCATCCTTCGATATCATCTTTGAGCCCGAGACTAGACAGTAAATTACATATTATTGGGCAACCCCCTTGGGTCCCCTCCTGCTGTGGGAGCTTTTCTATCTTCTCAAGAAATCCTGCTTTCTTTAAAAAAGTTTTTTAAAATGAATAAATAAATAACATATTATTAATGTGGGAGGAAGAAAACGAGATTCATTGTCTGCTCAAATAGAAAAACACCAGGTGGAAGACGTCAAACAAATTAATATTGTACAGCATGTGTTAATAAACCTGCAATGCTTATCGGTGACTGTTTCACATGTTACCACATGTTAGAAAAATATAAGATATAAAATTTTGATTTTTTTTTGCCATGAATAAGTTCCTCAATGTCCTACATTCCATTATAAACCGAAAATCATTACAATAAAATAATTGGTTCTGGCGCTGTGCTATTTAATATGAAGTGATTTGTATCTCACTATTTCATAAAAAGTTGCAGTTGAGTTGCTGGTAGGTGATCTGGGAGATGTTTCTGAATGCAAAGGGTTAAAAATAAGTCACTTGGAAAATTTTTTGGAGATCTGTGATAACTGGAAAAAAAACTGCAAACAAACCACAAAGCCTAAAAAAAATAGAAAAAATTAAAAAGTTAGATATTTTATGAATACATAGAAGAGATTCATATGTATATACGAATCTTTTTTATTATCTGCTACCAGAAAATAAGCACAAATATATTATAAAAAGTTAAAATTTATCAAAACTTATGCAAACACAGACTATCCATGGTTCCTTTTACGGTTGAGAGAAATGTAAACAGACATAAAGCTGCAATATTAAATTGTATCTGCATAAAATTACCTGCAGTTCATACTGCACTACTGTAATAATTTCATAGCCACTTCTTGTTGCTACTTGATGAGCTCAAGTGTTGTGAGTGTCTGCTTAAAATGCCACATGACGCTAATTATCTCCCTTTGAGTAATTCCTCTCCAGTAAATTGTGTATCGCAGTATAAAGAGATCTTTTGCAGGTCTCGAATATCTTCTGTTGTATTTAGTGCAGTACTGTAAACCCTGAATAACACTATGAGATCCATATGCAGTTCCACTAGTGAAGCTGGAAGTACTTCCAAGAAGCAGAGAAAGTCATGACCCTACAAGAAAAAGTTGAATTTCTTCATGTGTACCGTAAGTTGAGGTCTGCAGCTGCAGTTGTGCCATTGCAGATAGACGTTTCATCTTGTAAACAGACATAAACTTACAACATCCATAAATACAGTACAGTACTGTCAGTGTATTTTCTTTCTTTATGATTTTATTAATACTGTTTTTTCTTTCAGCTTACTTTATTGTAAGAATACAATGTGTAATACATATAACATACAAAATATGTGCTAATTAACTACTTATGTTCTTGGTAAGGCCTCCAGTCAACAGTAAGCTACTAGTAGTTAAGTTTTGGGAGGAGTTCAAAATTATACATGAATTTTCAATTGCACAGGGGGTCAGCGGCCCAACCCCTGTGTTGGTCAAGGGTCAACTATATTCTATTGTATGGATGCACAACAAGTTGTTTACCCATTCAACTGTTGATGGACATCTGAATTGTTTCAGTTCTTAGCTATTAAAAATAATGCTGTCATGAACATTTGGGTACAAGTCATTGTGTATACGTGAGAATGTACCCATGTGAAGCCTTTTCTCTTGGGAAAATACTTAGGAATAAAAGACCTGGTTCATATGGTAGGTGTATGTTGCTTAGCTTTTTCAGAAACTCCTGAAATATTTTCTAAGCTGGTTGTACCATTTTACATTCTCGAGCAGTATATGAGAGCTCTTGTTCTTCCATATCCTTGCCAGCACTTGACAAGATCAATCTTTTAAATTTTAGTTAATCTAGTAGATGCATAGTGGCATCTCATTGTGGTTTTATGCATTTGCTAATGACTAATAATGTTCTGTGACTTTCATAGGCTATTTGCTATCCATATATCTTCTTTGGTAAAGGGTCTGTTCACATCCTTTGCCCATTACTTTGTTGAGTTGTTTGGATTCTTACTGTTGAATTTTGAGAGTTGTTTATATATTCTAGACACAAGTCCTTTATCAGATATAAACTTTGCAAATGTGGTTTTTGAGTCTGTGGCTTTTCTTTTCATTCTTTTAATGATGTCTTTCAAAAGTAGAAGTTTTAAATTTTTATGAAATCCAATTTTTCTTTCATGGATATGCTTTTGATATAGCTAAGAAATCTTTGGCTAATCAAGTTCACAAAGATTTTCTCCTATGTTTTCTTCTAAAAATTATGTAGTTTCAGGTTTTACATGTAGGACTACAATCCATTTTTTAGTCTATTTTGGTATACGATCTGGGTTGTTATCTTGATCATCTCAGGTTGCCATATCAAAATACCATAGATAGATGGTTTAAATGACATTTATTTTCTCACAGTTCTAGAAGCTGGAAAGTCTAAGATCAAGGGTTTGATTTCTGGTGGGGCCTTCTTTCTGGCCTGAAGATGGCCACCTTCTAGCTGTGTCCTCACATGGTGGAGACAGAGGGAGAGCAAGTTCTCTGGTGTCTCCTGTTATAAAGACACTAATCCCTTCATAAGGGCCCCACCCTCATGACTTCATTTAAACCTAATTACCTCCCAAATGCCTCATCTCCACATACTGTCAAATTGGGGATTAGGGCTTCAACTGGTGCCAGTCATAATCCTGAAGGACACAATTCTGAATGCCACAATTCCAAATTCCTAAAGATCAAAATCCCTAAAGTCTAAATTCCTGAAGTCTAAAATCTCTAATGTCTCATTGAATCCATAAACTATAATGACAGATTTGGAATTAGGTGCAATCAAGCCCTCTAAGAGTGCATTTCAAGTTGTTACCAGTAAAATGTATTTTTTCCAGTTAGCTCCAATGCATTTGGCGGTAATTCAGATGAGTGGATTGGCTCCATGATATGGCAGCCACAAAAACTTAAGTTTGAAAATGCGTCATTGCCTGCATTGGCATTTCTTCAGCTGATGACATCCCAGGAGTTTTTATAAAGTTAATTCACCTAAAGAAGCCAGCAGTGTTACTGACTGGTTCTAAAGGAATCATGTGCACGGTAGTATACCCAGTGGTATCACTCTTCAATTACCAGTGTTGTTTCCACCAACTCTGTGAGTGCACGTGGAATGGATCTCCATGTACCCAAAACAACATAGGAGCACAGCACAGAAGAAAGGAACAATTAAGAGGGAATGCTCATGTCAGTGTGTGTAAAGTCATAGAGGGATTTCAAAAGAGCAGTGTCATGTAGAAAATGAATGTGAGCATATTCTCCAAATAGAGCCATGTCCTCAAAGAAAAAAACAGCTATTCATCATGATGCAAAACTTCAAATTACAGTTATGGTCATGGAAGTTGGCCAGCTCTTGTGGTCTGCCTCCATGCAGTTGCCCACTATCTATCCCTATGACACACTTACTCATGTCAGATTTTCTTTTTAGTATTTCTTAGATTTTTTTCTTCACTATTTTAAGTTGTCAGTATTATTTTTTATAATTTTCTATGCTATGTATTTCATCTTCTTTTTTTTTTGAGTTGGAGTCTCACTCCTGTCACCCAGGCTGGAGTGTAGTGGCACGCTCACGATCATCGCAGCCTCGACCTCCTGGGCTTAGGTGATCCTTCCGCCTCAGCCTTCCAAGTAACTGGAACTGCAGGCACACGCCACCACACCCAACTAGTTTTTGTGATTTATGGTGGAGATAAGATCTCACCAAGTTGCTCAGGCTGGCCTTGAACTCCCGGGCTCAGGCAATTCTCTCACCTTAGCCTCCCAAAGTACTGGGATTACAGGCTGAGCCACTGCGCCTGGCCGTATTTCATCTTCACATCATTTCCAAAACTGGAGGTATAAATTATATAAGACTTAGAGAGTTCTAATTTGTTTAATGCATTTTTTTGCACATTTGACTCCATGAAAGTACATTATCACAGTGTTGACTTTGTGTGTAAACATTGCGCAGGTATATAAAAACATTGAAATTTTCTCAGGAAATGATGAAAGGTTCTTTTTGTACATTTGCATTTATGAGAGATAACATCTCTTGAGATCTTGGCTCTTTGGGTAACTGCATATGCGGTAGTGACCCATCTCAATTTTTTGTGGCTCTCATTCTGGTGATCCTTCTGCCTTAGCCTTCCAAGTAACCAGAACTACAGGCATGCAACACCATGCCTGGCTAATTTTTTTATTTATTGTAGGGACAAGGTCTCACCAAGTTGCCCAGGCTGGTCTCAAACCCCAGGACTCAGGCAATCCTCTCACCTCTGCCTCCCAGAGTGCTGGGATTATAAGCATGAGCCACCGCACCCATCCTACAAGCCATTTCTTTCTTTCTTTCTTTCTTTTTTTTAAGAGACAAGGTCTCTCTCTCTTTGTGTTGCCCAGGTTGGTCTCGAAGTTCTGGCCTCAAGTGATCCTCCTACCTGAGTCCTCCAAGTAACTGAGACCACAGACTTATACCGCCATGCCTGAATTATATAATTATTTCTTTATGAATACAGTTCATCTGCTCATAACTGTTATATTTGTGTGACTGTCATTAGTGTACCTGAGTGTTTCTTACGAAAATATGTATATCATTATTGCCTATTTCATTATGTAAAGTGGCCTGTGAAGTACTCTGTCAAGTTTTTGTTTCTCAAATAAATGCCCTTTTAAAAATATAAGTAAATGTGTTTTGTTTTGAGTTGGAGTCTCACTCTGTTGCCCAGGCTGGGGTGCAGTGGCACACTCACAACCACCAACAGCCTTGACCTGCTGTGCTCAGGCAGTCCTTCCGCCTCAGCCTTTCATGTAGCTAGAACTACAGGTGCGTGCCACCATGCCCAGCTAAATTTTTGATTTATTGTAGAGATGAGATCTTGCCAAGTTGCCCAGGCTGGTCTCGAACCCCTGTACTCAGGCATTCCTCTCGCCTCTGTCTCCCAAAGTGCTGGGATTACAGGCGTGAGCCACCACACCCGGCCTAGTAAATGTCTTTTAAAGAATTGCTTATTTATTCTTTTTAAAAGTTTCCTAACATTTGAGATAATGAATTTTTAAAATTATTTTGTCCAGAATTATATTTTTGGGATTTTGGTCTTTCCAGGATTATGATTTCAGGAATTTTAGACTTCAGGAATTTTGATCTTTGTGGTTTCAACATTCAGGATTTTGGCCTTTGGGATGGTGTGAGCTCCTAAGACCTAGCCCCAGACCCTGTAGGAGAAGAGTGTTCCACCAGCAGGGAGCTCGGGCAGTGGGATAGCAGGGCAGGAGCACATGGCACACTTCAGGCAAGTTCGACTCAGAGAGGGGAGAGGAAGATACTCTCCTCCCCAGGAGAGGTGCCAGGAAATCTGTGGCTAATGTTGAGGTATGGGAGTAATACCCCAGTATAATGCATTTCCCGTGATCCTGCCATGTAATGAAGTGCCTTCTTCACGCCCTGAAATGTAACTTTGATCCACAGTAACATTGAAATCTTGGTGTAGTGAGAATTGGCTTCTGAAATCAGCATTGATTGTGATTATTGTCATCAGCCATTGCACTAGCCAAATTCATTGTGATGTGGAGGAGTCCCCTGGTGGTTTAGTAAGAGCAGATGCTGTTCCATGATTTTGCTTTCATCTTCAAGTCTGCTTCCCCAGCTTTCAAGTTCTAGTCCATAACATGCTGTTTCACACAGAAATGGGGACAAAGGAAAGCCCCTTTTCCATTTAGGTTGACTTTTCATATTTTGAATATTCCATTAATTGCCTGTTACCGGCATGAGTGGTTATAGCAGGGGAAGCCAGTTGTTTTCCAGCGGCTTCTAAAGCTATTTCCTCACCTCCCACCCAGCGCATGAAGGTAGCATGGCCTCTCCCAGTACACACCTCCCATTGCACAGGGTCGCTTCAGAGCCAGCAGGCTTGGGCGGGGGTGGCGGTGGAAGGGTCTGGAGGTGCCTGCCAGATGTTGACAATTATGAGGAACAGAGGCTGCTCTGTGGCCGCAGGGTCGAGCTGCCGGCAGCGCAGCGATTTCCTGTTTGCACCGGCGGCAGCGAGCCCAAGTCGTGGGCTGCAGCCGAGTTCACGGGCACAAAGTCGCCGTTGTAAGTGTCTGGTTTGGCTTTGTAGCTGGGAAGGGGAGAATGTCCCTCTGCGTTAAAGGGGTGCACAGAGTCTCATCATCCGGAGCTCGAGCCAGTGTCAGCTATCTCCCTGAGGCTGTGAAGTTGCCTGAAGGAGGCAGCGTGAGAGCTTCGACTGCCTGAGGTCAGCGTGCAGACCTGCAGGCTGCCTTCCTCCTGCAATTGGGAATGCGTGGGAGGTAGGCTCCTGACCCCTCCCGACATGCCTCTCTGGGACCTCCTGTCACCAGAGTTCAGAGATTCTGGGTTGTGCCACTTTTTCACAGCCATATACTTTTTTAGAACACACTGGTTTTTAAAAAATTTTTTTCTTAAAGACTCACAACTGACTCACAGCGGCAGGGAAATAGAGAACCTAGTAAGGGCTCTCTTGTTCTTAACTGGGAAATTAAAATTCCATATTCATTGTGGAAGCTCTTGGCCTCCACTCAACCCAGAGGTCCTGATTCCAGCGTTTCCTCTCTGGAAGACTCGCTGCAGTCCCAAGTCTTTGCACAGTGGTGAGCGTGGGGGTCACTCCCCATGAGAAGAACTGCTGAGTGGGGACTTCTGCTGCTTTTGATTTTCTGGTAGAATGTGAGTCATGCGAAAACTATGTCACTAAACACTGAGGATATAATTTAAATGGGGCAGGCACATTTTCAACCTGAAATACGTGTTCTGAATCTAGGAATAACAGGAAGACTTAACTGTGATTCGTAACAGAAATAATGAGGATAGGCTCCTCTTAAATAGTATTTTCCTTTAGCAAGTTATAAAAATTAAAATCTGAAGTTGAAAGAAGGCGTTTCTTATTGCAACCATTTATCAACCATTTCAGTCACAGAATCACTGCCACTATTCCATAGGGTAATCAGCCCCCAAGTTGAGGTTTTGTGTTCATTGACTGAGTCCCATTTGTGATGTGGGGAGTAGCTTTTCTTGACTTGATTTTCGGTATGTCTCCTTCAACTGCCTGGTTAGATATTCACCATGTGCAAAGTTAAATCAGAGTCATGTAAAATTTAATGCTCTGCTGATTCTAAACAAACCAAAAGATAGAAAGTTGTCTGTTCAGTGACCTGGAGTGCATGCCTCACTGGAAATGCACCTGTCTCTTCCCACCTTTGTGCGGGTGGCTCATCTCAGCAGTACTCTTCCCAAGGGGTCTGCCTCTCTTAACCTGGGAGGACCAAGAGGGAAGCATGACCAGAACCTCCCACTGGCCTTCTGAGGTGTCCTCTGGTGGTCTTGGCAGTTTGAAGGAAAGGCTGAGGGTCCTGGCAGTGCCACAGAGGAGCTTGGACGGAGGGGAATCCTGACAGTGCCACAGAGGTGTGTCGAGGTTCTGGCAGTGCCATGGAGGGGCGTGGGGTTTCCTGGAGGTACCATGGCGGGGGTGGGGGCGGTCCTGACATCTTGAAGGAGGTGGGCCGGGCCCTTGCTGAGGCAGATGTGCTGGATCTGGCTACCTGGAGTGACCTCCTTGGCCTGCACTCGCTGATGAAGAACCCCACTCCTCAGCTGCCCTCGCGCATTCCCCTAGCAGGGTTCAATGCTTCTTCGGTAGCCACCATAACTAAATACCACAGACCGGGTATCTTAGCACACTTTTATTTTCTCTTACTTCTGGAGTCTGGATGTCTGAGATGAGAGTGCCCGCAGGGTGGTTCTTCCTGAGGCCTCCTTGGTTTGCAGACGTGTCTTCTCCCTGCCTCCCCATGTGACTTTTCCTCTGTGTGCTCACTCCTACTGTCTCTTTCTCTTTCCCTGTAACCTCACTTAACCTTAATTACCGCCTTTAAGGCCCTGTCTCCAAATATAGTCACATTGGGGGTTAGGGCTTCAATGTATGCATTCTGGGGACGCAAGCCAGTCCTTAGCACTTGGACACCCTCCTTACATCCTCCTCAGTCACTGAGGGGCTTGAGACCTTTCTTATTTTTTCTATTGTAAGCATATAGTGCCGTAAACTTCCCTTTAAACATTACTTTAGCTGCACATACAGATTTATGATGTATTTTCATTTTCATTCGGGTCAGTACATTTTAAGTTTCCCTTGAGACTTCCTCTTGGACCCTTGGATTATTGAGAAATGTGTTGGAGCTGCTGGTTGTTGGGGCCAGCAGTTGGGGCACTCGCCGGCTCCTCTGCAGTACCTTGTCTGACCCCTGGGACATTCAGGAGTAATAGCATCTTCTTTATCCTGTTTTCCACCTCTCTCTTGGATTCACCCTTTTCTCTGCTTTAGTTGGTTTGATATAGCACAGCCTGACATAATGAAATTTTTTTTTAAGTAGAGGGCAGTAAATTAGCTAAAAATAATACAGAAAAAATTTCCTAGAACCAGAGGATATGAGTGACCAGATTAAAACGGCCTACCTGGCATCCAGCACAGGAAATGAGAGAAGACCCACGTTTAGGCACATTAACGACGTGTCAGAAGCCCAGGGTTAAAAACCAGCCTCATTGTGTGGGCTGTCTTCCCACTCTCTTGATGATTTCTTTTGCTTTGCAGAAGCTTTTCAGTTTAATGAGGTCCCACTTGTCTATCTTATCTCTGATGGCATGGGCATCTGGGGTTTTGATCAGTAATTGATTGCCTACTCCGATTCCCCTGAGGGTGTCTCCTGTGTTTTCTAAGATTCTTATAAACTGAGGTTTTACATTTATGTCTTTGATTCATTTAGAGTTGATTTTTGTGTATGGTGATAGATAGGGGTCCTGTTTCAATCTTCTGCATGTGATCAGCCAGTTTTCCCAGCACCATTTACCGAATAGGTTCTCCTCTCCCCAGTGGTTGTTGGTGGAGGTTTTGTCAAAGATGAGTTGGTTGAGAAATCGAGGTTTTGCTTCCAGAATCTCTAACCTGTTCCCTTGGTCTATATGCCTGTTCTTGTACCAGTACCAGGCTGTTTTGATTATTGTAGCCTTATAGTAAAGTTTAAAGTCTGGAAGTGTGATACCTCCCACTTTGTTTCTTTTGCAGAGGTTTGTTTTGGCTATTCATGGTTGTTTATGTTTCCATATGAATTTCTATATTGTCATTTCCAGGTCTGAGAAGAATGATGTTGGTAATTTAATGGGTATTGCGTCAAATCTGTAGATTGCCTTTGGCAGGATGGACATCTTAACAATGTTGATTCTTTCTATCTGTGAACACGGAATATTTTTCCATTTGTTTGTGTTTTCTTGGATTTCTTTGAGTAGTGTTTTGTAGTTTTTTCATTGTATAGGTCTTTCACTTTTCTGGTTAAAAAGATGCTGAGGTATTTCTTTTTTTTCTTGTGACTGTTGTGAATGGGATTGTGCTTTTTAATTGTTTGTCTGTTTGTTGTTGGCATATAAGAATGTGACTGTCTTTTGCACATTTATTTTGTACCCTGAGACTTTGCCAAAGTTCTTTATCAATGCAAGGAAGTTTTTGACAGATTCTCTTGGATTTTTAATGATCATATCATCAGCAAAGAGGGATAACTTCTTTTTTTCCTATTTGGATACCCATGATTTCTTTCTCTTGTCTAATTGCTCTAGCTAGTACTTCCAATACTGTATATCGAACAAAGGCCTAACATCCAGGATCTATAAAGAACTCAAATGTGCCAAAATGAAAAAAACAAACAACCACATTAAAAAGTGGGCAAAAGACATGAATAGACACTTCTCAAAAGAAGACATACGGGCAGCCAACAGATACATGAAAAAGTGTCCAGCTCCATTTCATCAGAGAAATGCTAATCAAAACCACATTGAGATATCACCTAACCCCAGGAAGAATGGCCATCATCAATAAAACAAAAAACAACAG